>MU223775.1:3732191-3751320 GCA_018584345.1 Thuja plicata
TTTCAATTTGAAAATACTTTTTCAACACATTTATGCACATGTAATTAATAAAATATTTAATTAAATAGATTAAATATTTATGTCACAATAATGCATGCAACCAAATATTTAATTATTTAATTAATCAAATAAGCACATACAATATATTTTTCAATTAAATATTTAATTAAATCTAAAATATTCAAATATTTTAATTTAATTAATTATTTAAAATAAACTTAGGATATAATTAAATCATTAATTCAACTATAATCCATTAAATCACAAAATATGAAAAATCACTCAATAATCCAAAAATCACCTGAAAGCATAATCAAGCAAAACACACACAAACTCAAGAGAGAGGGTATTTAAATTCTGTCAACCTAGACAAATCTAGATAGGGTAGTCATACTGAAACTCATCCTACATTAGGATGATTAGGCTTAGGTTAGGGTTTTAGATCTGTATGTTACCTCCCCTCTTTACCATTGAGATGAATATTTATGGGCACGCTTACTCTTGCCAGTTCAGGGAAGACGATGCCCTGTACTTGCAATCCTGTCACCAAAAGAATATGGATGTACATACATAATATAATATCGCAAACAATGATAGGGATGAGTCAAACGTGTGAATCTCATTGAACCAAGTAACTACGTCTCCGTCCTCTATTACAACAACACATCAAAAAGTACATTCACATATAAGACAACCATACACATGCGAGTATGGGGTAAGTATATCATAATCTAAAATTGACATATAATAATCAACATGATAACATCATCACATCTATCTATGCATAAGGTAAAATCATGACATCATAAACAAGTATCATCAACAACAGAAACAATAACAACTCACATGAAATGTGGCCTAAAAGAATTCGGCCAATCAACTAAAACCAATGCCTAAAAGAGTATGGTATCACAAACTAAAAAGAAAAACATGAGTGGGTATTACATACCATTTAAACATCTTAAATGCTTCTGATTTATCTTTTAAGAACATGACTGCCATCATTCTAGAATAATCATCAACAAAGAGAATAAAATACCTATCTCCATAGTAAATCTTTGTCCTCATGGGTCCACATAGATCTGTATGGAATAATTCTAGAATTGCATTAGATGTATGGGTTTTACTTTTGAAACTAGAATTTTTCAACTTACCCTTTGGACAATTCTTGCACATGATATGCTCGAGCTTAGTCATGCTCAATAAGCCTCTAACATTCCTTTTGTTGCTTATCTTTATCATGTTGTCAAAGTTCACATGACACAATCTTTTGTACCACAACCATATGTCTTTGTTTCTAGTCATTAAACAAGTGGTGTTATTGTCATCAAGATATAAAAGGTTACCTTTTGTCTACTCACCGGTTCCAATCAACCTTCCTGATTCATTGAAGATATTTGCCTTCTTATTTTCAAATGCCACTCGGTGACCTGTATTATTCAGTTGTGAAACACTTAACAGATTACAATTCAGTCTTTTTACCCAGTAAGCATTTTCACATTTGATCAAGTTATTCAACATTATAGTTCCTTTACCTTCAACTGGACAAGGTGTATCATTTCCCATTCTCACTAAATCACCATTATACTATTCAAAAGTCTCAAATTTTTTTTTATCACCAGTCATATGGTGAGTGCAGCCACTATCTATGATCAAAACATCATTCTTACTAACTTTAGATATGATTGCAGTTTCTACATACCTTTCTTCTTCTTTGTCTGAATCATCTTGTGATCTTTTTCTTGAACTGTTAAACTCCCTTTCTAAGCACACAAGCTCTAATACCAATTGTTAGTAATAACTGAGAGGGGGGGGGGGGGGGGGAANGGGGGGGGGTGAATCAGTGGCCTAAAAAATATTCCAATTAATCAACCCAAAAAATTAGTACCACAATATTAAGCCTCTAGTTATCATCAGTCCTATAAGATGAATGCCTTCAAATACAATTATCAAATTACTACTTCTCAGAATGCTTTGTTAAACCTTATACTGTATGTTTACCAAATAACAATCTGTTAATTTACTAAAAGATAGTAAATTATCTAGAGTATACTAATCAATCCATATTAGTTATGTGTAATGCAAAACAGTAAAGTAATGACTCATAAACACATTGACACATGGATTTTTAATGTTGAAACCTTGTTAAGGGAAAAACCACTTGGGACCGGTAACCCAAAATTTTCACTCTTCCGAAGTGATCTCGGTAAAGAGCCAACCATGTTAAAGGTTACAAACACACTGTTAGGTGTGACATTGTTAGAGTTTTAAAAGTTTAGTCTGTCACTTGATATCAGGCATCTCTATGCTACCTTCCTTGATCAAACACTCTCTTGGCTTGTCAATAGGTATCTGACATCTCATAATATCTTCATGATCAAAATTTTTGATACTCCTTGGGATATATCTCAATAAAGAAAGGATCTTTAAATCCCGCTTGGTTAAGAGACTTTCTGAATCAATAGTTAAACTGAAACAATATGATCTGTTCACATATACACCTTATACTTGCAGATTTTCAGATCTATTGTAAGCTCATAAAACTAATCTGATCAATATGTCCTTTTAATACCTTTGCTCCACTTTATTTTAATACCTTTGCTCCACTTTAGTTCTGCTCAGTGATGCTGTGCTTTGTTGCTCGGTGTCTGCAGAAATTTTTTTCTCTTTCCTCAGCTTAATTGATCGGGACTGTATGAAGTTTCTCTTCATCAGTTTCTCTTCAGCATCCTATTTTTCATTCAATCACCCTCAATTCGTAATGAATTAAGTTATCTCTTTTATAGATATGATATCACTGTTGCTAGGTTCTTGATTTTCTTGATCTTGGCGTGATTCACAATCTTAGCCAATTAGATTTAAAGAAAAACTCATGTTTTATCTCGCAGAGATCTTCTTTCCAACTGGACAAAACAACTTTAAATCCTTTACTTATCTCTGACTTTATCTTGTCGATGAAAACAATGATAACTACCAGTTAAGTCCATATTTTTCTCTACCAACTAGATATTTTGTTGTTTTTGAACTCAAGTTAATTTTGGTGTTTTAACTCTTTGATAGCTTTGGTCAACACTCCAGTTATGCTCGGGCTTCTCTGTTAGTTTACACTATGATTCTGGCCGTTGGTTATGCTTGTGATTCTGCTCGTAGGTGTTCTTGCTCGGGCATTACTGTGACTTGACTTTCGGTGATCTCTGTTTGTTGGGTTCCACTAACTGTCGATGTTTGAAGTCACAAAGTGAATGCTTATTTTTTGTGCATTACTGAAAGCATAACCTTTATCTCTCTAATTCTCTGAAGTCTTTGACACTTTGATTATAACGAATTAGACTATATCAAGTTGACATCAATGATAATACAGTCCATTAACTGATTTAATGTCTTGCATTATCCCTCTGCATGTCGGTGATCAACTTAACATCTTCAAACATTCAATTAGTTACATGTACATCATCACTGTACTCCCATTGTCACGAAGGATGATGTTGTTAAAGACCCCAACACTGTTGGCCTTGGATCTCATATTAGGGCTAGTGCTAAAAAGATGAAAGTTGTTAACACTAAGGAAATCAAGGACCTCAGGGAGGCCATCCAACAATACAACTTGCAGACGGTTGACTCGACGGAGATTATGGAAAAAGAGACCAAGTAGTGCTGCTCCTCATGCTCATTTGTTTTTTTTTCTATTTGGCTTCTTTTTTCTATTTGGTTGTGCTGGGGGGCTTCTATTGTCTCCATCTCTTTCCCCTAGCTTATCCTTTTTTCTGCATTGTTTTGTTTTGCTGTGCTATTTACTACCTATCTTTCTCTCTAATTGTACATGGTTACGGTTCCCTTCAAAAACTACTTTAACCTCAATTGAAAATTTTTATTTATATTTTATGTAATCTATCAAGATGGAATTAATGTCTTGAAATAGATTCACTTGTGTATCTCTTCACAACTTTCACTTACTATCTCTGTTTAACTGATTGTACTTTAAATTATTTGATTTGATTTTGTTTATTATTTAATTTGCTTCTTCTACTTCTACTAAAATTTGATGTATAGATAAATATATATCAGACCAGTGCCTTATTTCATCTAGGTAATAGATTCATCCACTTGCAAACCCTACATTTAACTCTGAAATATAATTTTTAAACCCTCCCTTGGATGGATTTGTCAGGTACCCAACCTCCAATGCTATATAACTATATGTTTTTATATAACTATATGTGTTATATAAGTATTGATGCTATATAACTATATGTTGTTATGTAAACATATAACAACAAGCCAACTTCATCAACACATAAAATTGAAGAGATGATTCTTGATAAGTCAGAGCCAACTCCTCCTTTGGATACTATGATAGAACCATTGATTCAACCCCCAGAAACTATGTCAGAACTTTTAGTTCCCGCTCCCAAAATACCTCCACATGTTGTTGGTCCTCCGAGTGCGAACCTCCCTAATAATGATATCTGGATCCTTAAGTTTGATGGATCACAGTCCAAATAAGGAAGTGGGGTGAGTGTGGTATTAATCAATCCCTGAGGAAGATCTTTCCTCTTGTCCTACCAAATTCAGTTTGGTTGTACCAACAATATTCTCAAGTATGAGGCATTAGTCCTAGATTTCCTTCTTGCCCTCAAAAAATGAGTTACCCACCTCTAGGCATTGGGTGACATAGAATAGATAGTCAAACAAGTCTGGATTTTATATACATGCCATGACATACGATTAGCGACTTACGACAATAGGGTGTGGAGCTTGATTGAAGACTTCGATGCCTTTGGTATCGAGGTGATTCCCCAGAAATGCAACTACGTTCTAGATGGCCTAGCCATCGCTGCCAACACCCTGGAACTCATGGCTAGTTCATGCCTCCAATGGTTCTTTGTCGAGCTAGCTCAACCCCAGTTGTCCTTAACAACATCACCCATTTCCAAGTCTTCAAAGATGATAAGCATATCCTTTCCTTCCTGGAAAACACCAGAGCTTTCGAGGTCTAGATCATAGATGAAGAAGAACATGACAAGGGACAGAGTGAGGAGGAGGAAAAAATTCTCAACCTACCTATCAAAAAAATTCCCAAATGGATGGTAGACCTAGAATGCATCTTCAACTTGGATCCCCGAGTCAAGGAGAAACTTCCACAGTCTTCAGACGAGGGGAAATATGAGAATGTTAACCTGGGCACGAAGGGTGAAGACAAGTATGTATACATAGGCACGTCCTCCTCTCCCAAGGAAAAGAAGAAGATCCTCATCATGCTCAAAGAATACATACATCATTGCCTGGGGATATGAGGACCTTAAGACCTATGATACTTCCATTTTGACTCACACGATACCCCTTAAAGTAGATGCTAAGCCTTTTAGGCAAAAGCAAAGACCGGTGAACCCCCTGATTGAGACCCTGACTTTCCAGGAAGCACATAAAATGTTATCTGCGCGGATTATCTTTCTGATACAAAGGTGTTAAACTAGTTGCATCCCTCTTTATACACTCCCCTAATGCTTCTCACACTTCTAATTATTTTCATTATCTTTTCTCCTGGTCCTAGAATTTAATCTACTTTATTCTTCCTTCTTCTTTTTCTATCTCAGTCATTAAATTATCTTCAAACCTATCTTGATCGACCCAATAAATTCTATTAATATCTTATTATCAAAGATTTTGATAATATTTAATTGATTTAATTTATCCATCCTTAACTCCATTCTGTATACAATAAACCTCATACAACAACTTGCTTTTTAATACTTCCTATTATCTATATCCTATTTTATATTCTAGCAGGGTAATTTTACAAGACTTACCCTGTAGTGTACTAAAGGGTTATCATCAATAGTATCCATTAGATTGCTTTTTAAAAAAAAAAAAATTTAATAGGACTAAATCCAACTATCCTTTAAATTTTTAATAAGGCGTTCACAAGGATATCATGCGATGATTTTTTTAATGGCTAATATTTGTCAATTGGCTAATTTTTAAAATTTGAGAGTCCAAATTTGGCTAATAATTAAAGATTTAAGGCAACCTAAATCACCACATTTTTGCAAAATTTTATTTTAGAAATATTTAAATTGCCAAATAATTTATTTTATTAAAAATTTGAACTCAACAATTCGCCACAAAATTAGATAATATTTATATTCGATTTGCCTAAATTTTATAAGTTATTGTAGAACTCTAAATTCATTCGCCAATACTATATTATAATTACTAGTTATTATAGGATTATATCACCAATATTTAGTTTCCATTATTGATTTAAAATATAATCTAATGAGCGTCATTATACTCCACGAGGTAAAAATGTTCCTATTTCATTTGTAATGCTTATGGGGGCTAAAATTTTATTTGAATTTTTATTCTCAATAGAAATCAATGGTCTTGAAGAAATTTTGGGTGGTCCGATTACACAATACAATAAAAGTTATTAGATTATATTTTAAATAAATTATTGCAACTAAATATTATAGAGTCTATCTCTTAAACCTATCAAAGATTTCTACATTTAACTCAATAATTTTAATAAGAATTCTATTTTTTTAAATGGAAGTATTCACCATGGTGATTAATGAATTTTTTATTATCATTTGAGATTCGCCAATATTTTCTTACAAAAAAATAGCGATTTAAAAATAATTGGCAATAGGATTTTTTTTCAAAAAATTTAGAGATTTTCCAATATTTTTTTTAAGAAAATGAAATATTTCCCAAGATTCGATATATTTTTTTGGAGGGGGGTTTCTTAAAATTATCCCTAATACCAAGGCTCAACTGAAAAGCCTTTTTTAGGTACTAATGTGTTCCATAGGAATAAGGACATGAAAAATCTAATGAGTGGCACGCTAGATCATCAATGAGGATGGTCCCTGCAACAAAATCTATAAGAATTGAGGGTAGATTCATTATCTATCTAAGGATATTCCTAAAGGTACTCATGTTGTTGGGGTGTAAAATTTGATAGAGTTTGCTCGGATATGGATATATTTTTCTTCAATAGGCATAGAGATTTCTTAAATATGGAGGTCTTTTGAATAGTCAATCCTTTTATTCTTAGGAATGCATTCATAAGGGAAATATTTATAAGATTGGGTGTTTGTCAAATTCAATCACTTCAAAATGCACTTTCCTATTTTATTTGAGTGATTAGGTGCATTTAAGACCTATGTTATATTATGATTTGTCAAAGAGAGTAACTAGGTGATACATAAGAAAATATCACTATCACATTGGAATTGGCTTGGTTATTAAAGGATCACATAGGGTTTAGGATTATCACATGTTAAATTAATTTTAAGAAATTTTGTACAAAAAATTCTTCTGAGTTTGAAAGGAAATGTGCAAAGAGGATAAAGGATAGGGAAAGAAATGTCCAAAAATGATTGAAGAAGTGAGACTAAGGTTCAAGGGAAAATATGATACACCTAAAAGGTATGGGAAAGAAAAGGAAAAAGAAAGGGTTTATGGATCAAGGACATAGTGCGAGATGTATTTTTTGTAAAGGAAAATATAGAAATGTAAAAGTCAAGATGATTAAAGAAAAATGAGCTAGAGATCACTAATGCGGTGATTAATTCTAGAAGAAAAAAGAGAAAGGAAACTAGGGTGGAAGGATATCAAGGTTCAAACATTGGTTTCACCACATATCTTAAACCTTTGGGAATGATCTAGTGTAAGCAATCCCACAAGTATGGGTCACACAAGTACAAGTCCCACAAGGAAGAAGGGAGACAAGAAGATGGGTGAAGGTAATAAGTAAGAAAAATACAAAAAGCCTATGAATTTGAGACATGAATGACTTGATTGAATCCTCAAATTATGAATTGGGGATATGAATATTTAGTGATAAAGGAGATGAAACATGGAGAGGAGTAATTGGAGAATAATTGAGGTTCACGGGTTAACATTTTAGCTTAAGAAATACATGATTAGATGAAGACATAAAATATTCAATCCAAAGACAATGAGATAATAGGGAACATGGAAGCATGGGGAAATCCATGATGAAGTACTTAATTATAAATTATTAAAGACTGTAAAGATCATTAAATCTTGCAAAGAGTTATATGATCGTGGTTGCAATCAAGGCTATCAAAATGTACCAAAAAGAGTTTAAATTTAATAATACTTCCTTTGATGATTTATCCATGAGGTGTCCATAGCCTTCTCTTAGTAAATTCTGATCTATGTAGGCCTACACTTTATTGCTACCTTAGGAGTGGTCTTTAACACCCAATGATAGGGTTTTTGAAGAGGAAATGTATCTTTAAATATAACCATGTTGTTTAATAATACATTGAGGTACATTACATATATATTTCATGTTTTTTTGTACAAGTCTCATTCAATTACCATATATTTTTATGATCACTTTCCTAGTTCATGATTCATTCAAGTGCTTGATCTAACATATTTTAAGCATTGAAACTAAATTTCATAGAATTCATTAAGTTCTTATATACACACCCCCATTTTTCACAAAAATAAGTGATGAATCCCTTTATTTCTTTTCAAGAGTATTGATAAAATATTCTCATATTTTGAAGTGTTATAGTTCCTTATTTCTTGATAAGTTTATTAGATCATGAGATCTAAGACTGGATCTAGTCAATTATTTTATGTGAGTTATTATGTTTGTGGTATTAAGATGTGAATTGGGCTCTCATATATCCACCACTTATTTTTATTTTCTTTATTATCTAGCCTCTAAGTTATTATTATTAGAAATATTGATTAACTAAGTGTTTAAAGAGACTATTTATGATATATTACTATAATTCATACATTACAAAAGTTTCTAATTGTTCAACAACATTGCTAAGCTCCAAAAAAATATTTAAGCAATAAAGAAGCTTATTTAATATTTAGTCATCATTTCACCATTAGGGTGTATGTATAGTTGTAGAAATAAATAAAATTGTTTATCACCCTGCATGAATGTTCTATATAGTACTGACTATGGGTAGTCAATACTCAACACATAAAATAAAATTGATAAGTACTTTCAAGAAATCCTTGATAGCGAGTTACCTCTTCCTATCACCTCTACGGTTATATAGTTAAAAAAATTCCTTATAACAGTAATAACCTAGTAAGAAAGAAGAAAAATATGCCACAAAACTAGGTAGAATAGCCTTAACACCATTGCAAAATATTCCTATTGTCAACAATAAGTTCTGATTAAGTAAAAAAAGGTTTTACAAGGACCCGAAACCTTTACAAAAGTTTTTCCAGATATTCAAAAGTTTTGTCAACAATAAGTTACATACTAAGACTATTATAATAATGTCAAGATAGTATTGAATTACGAGGCAACACAATTGGGATAGTTACTTATCCCATAGAGTTATTATTCAAAATTACTCTTTTTGTATAATAATATTATCAAACATAGGCATGAGATGTTTTAGATGGGCTCTAAGATGCTTTAGAATTGTTTTAGATATTTCAACATTTATGACAATGGATTTTTATGTGTAAAATATTAAGATAAGTCAATTGGATCATTCTTGTCATTTACTTGAGAACAAGTGAAAATATGAGAGTGTGAAAATGAGAAAATAGAGTGTTATGTGATTTGAGGAATATTGAGATGAGTGAAATATCAAAACCAATGTATTGAAAATGTGTTGTGAAAATTGGTAAAACTTTACATTTTGTATTTTTTTCATGTTATATTTTTCAAAGAACGTGATGAGCCTAGGGTGTAGGTATTAGAGACAATGATGGGAGTGACTTTCAATGGGGGTAGGGGCAAAAAAGGACCATGAGGATAAACCATTGGGAATTTGTGGTCATAAGTGAAAATTAATGAAATGGTATCAATAATGAACCAAGATAATGTGTTCTAGTCTAAGGATTATTTTAGAAGACTTGGCCATCTATGAGGTGTTAATCTAGTAAGATTGAAACTTAATTTTTTGGAGTTAACATTCAATTTTGTGCAATCCATCTCTTCGAGATTTACAATGAAACTCCCCTCTTTGGCTTCTAGCATCTAACCCCCAAGTTTTTGAGAAGCACTTTAAAGATATTTATCTCTTTCCTGTGGGTGTTGAGTTATTGATGCTTATGTAGATTTCATTTGTTCCTAGACTTTCAGATGTTGTAATTTCCCTCATTCTTGGATTCCTTGTATTTTTTTGTATATTTGGTGTGATGCATTCTTCATGTTCAGATGGGTGATTGCACCTCTCCTTAATCTTTTGCATTTGTGAGTGTCTTTGGCCTTGTGAATAAATCCTAGCATGGAGGGAGTGAATATTTTAATTCCATACAGTTGGATGTAGTGCATACCACCATTGGAATCTGGAGGATAGAAAACTAAGCCTTTTCAGTAAATCCATTTCTTATATATCCTCCTATGCTTTCCAATTGATTCATTTTATTTGATTGGAATATTGATAGCACATATAATGATTATTCTTTGAACCTATTATTCAAATGGAATTAATTATAATTATAACCAGATAGATCATGTTAGTGATATTGGATTGGATGTTATGTCTTGTGCTTGATCTCAACATGCTTTCTTATGCTTTTAATAAATTTGCTTATACTTTTTAAAGGTGAAATAAACTTAAGAATTTATATTTTGGGCTTAAAATAAATATTAAGTATCTTAATGTCATATTGGGTGGTGTTATAGACCCACCGCACCTTAATAATTTTCCATATTGGGATGCCAAGTTATATTGTGAACTTTCTAGGTCCATTAATACACTTTCGTAGAGTGCTTTAAAGTGTTGCAAATGTTGAGAAGTGTCACATTTGTATTCTTTTGAATCTTTTGGATTAGGTCATGAGATAAGAGTGTTGGTCAAGTCATTGTATGGTCGCTCATAGTATTTCCTTTCACATTTTGATAGTTTCTAGTACCTAGGGATTCATTTGTTAATTGCACATCCTAAGTCAAGTTTTGTTATTTTTAGCTCATTTTGGAGTTGTAGGCCCTAGTGGTGTGTTCTCCATGTCCTACTGACCAACCCATAACCCCAAATTTCTCACAAGTTAGAACACTAGCATGTAACTAGGATATAAAAATCTTGTCAGGACTCTAGAATACAAGGATTCCAATTGTAAATTGAGATACTAGCACAACATGGGAGTGCCCTATCTAGACACTAATGTTCCCAGGGTGTCTAGTTTTGTCATTTAGTTTCCCAAAAATAGTTATCGATCATCCTCATGTGACCTAGTGTGTGGAATTTAGTCTTCTTGGTATTTTAAGCCTTCCTAAGCTACCATTAAATTTATGAGTGTCCTTTAGTAGGATGTAGGACATCTCCTTTCCTTGGGAGGTGAGTTGTTTCTTGGAAGTGGTTTTTGGTCCTTCTGTTTGGTGGAGAGTTATGTCCTCTTACTAATAGATCGCTTGCATAGGTTGAAACTTGTGTTTGAATTTTTTATTTTCTCATGTTGAGTTAACCATGTATTATTAGGCCTACAACCCCCTTTGACCTGAAAGGATAGAGTTGTCATCTAATCGAGCAATGTAGGATCTTACATGCCTTTTTTAGTATAGATATTCTTAGGGGGTTGGAAGTGTTTTTGCTTGAGTTGGTAAACATGGTTCTATGTGTGTGGAGGTTGAAAATTCTCTCAGTCTATCATGGTTTTATTTTGAAAGAGAGCACAATCATGGATAATGTGGACTCTCTCTCTCTCTCTCTCTCTCTCTCTTCATGGTGAATTTTCTTCCATAGTTGTTGGTCTTATATTTGTGCCACCTTGCTCATGAAATAGTGTCATCATATATAGTCATTATTAACTGCTATAGCACTCATCTAACAATTTTGTGTGGCACTAGTACATTTGGGGCATATTTCTGATGACCTCTCGTTGAAATTTTGATTGGATTTCATCAGAATATTGACAAAATTCACCGTCAAAAACTTGTCATCGAAATGTCCAATGAGGATCTCCCGCATCAAAATTCTAACACTAATATGCGTCAGAGTTTTGACAAGAATTTTCATCCGAGGATATTGTTTCTCCCATGACATCGTCATCGGTAGAACTTGACCTCTCGTCAAAAATTTGATGACCTTAGGGGATGCACATTTTATGAGGATTCTGTCAGAAATACAACATCCTCGTTGGTGGAAATTGATTGGTCATTGGATTTTCAATGACTCCAGGGGATGCACATCCGACAAGGATGCTGTCGGACATACAAAATCCTCATCGGTGGAAATTGATAGGGCATCAAATTTTTGATGACCTTAGGGGCTGCACATCTGATGAGGATGTTGTTGGACATACAACATCCTCATTGGTGGAAATTGACAGTTCGTAAGATTTCTGACAACCTTAGGGGTTGTACATCCGATGAGGATGCTGTTGGACGTACAACATCCTCGTCGGTGGAAATTGAAAGGTTGTCAGATATCCAACAACCTTAGGGGCTGTACATCCAACAAGGATGCTTTCATACATACAACATCCTCATCGATGGAACTTGACAGGTCGTTGAATTTTTGATGACAAAATTTTTTTAAAAAATAATACAAAATAAAATCCACATCAAATAAGAGACCAAGATATATATTTTAATGTTCTACATTGAATTATCATTGATATATAAATGTGTTCAAAGAAATATGCTGCTGGATATGCATGTAGTATGTGAATCCATAGAAAATAAGATGTTTGTGCCCTCACAGAGGCGATATCCCATGAAATGCTATGATTACAATAAGCGGCCCAAATCGATTTGCTGATAAATATTTACAAATTGTCCAACTAATGTAATTAGCTAATATGAAGCTAATTCAAGACGCTCTTTAGAGACTTCCAAGGAAAGGAAAAAAGAAACATATGAATTATTTAATAGATTGTTTCAATGGTCTAGTTTATCAAATATTGTAGCTTGAATTTCTCTGATATAATGATATGAAAATTGTGATCTCAAGACATGTGCATAGTGAGGCATTACCTCTTGGAGATAATTGATATTGGAACCCGCATAAATCATTCTGGAGACATAGTTAGCCACCTCAAAGAAGATTGTTAATGAGATTAATGAGCTCTACCTATATTACTTGTAGCACGTCCCAACCTGTTCAAACTAGTGAAGGACAAAATGGAGAAGATGGAGACACAAATATCCTAAAACTATATGTAGTATGCTTCCATGCAAGATCTAGATGGGACCACTTAGGACAACATTGAAAGCCTACATGGACAACATCAACACTAGTAGGAGAAAATAGGCAAGGCTAGAAGAAATTTTAGGCAACTTAGGGAATTTGTCAACTTGAGACTAGCACATCTCCAAATTAATCTATGAAGAACAATACTTCCTCAATAAATTTTAGATCCCAACATTTATGTTCAAAGAAAAGTCACAGTTCTTGCACCTACACATTCACATCAGTCAACTTTAAATGGTAAAGAATTAATGGCATGACAACTTCCAAATACTACATCTCATTTATCAAGATATTCTACCACAAAAGAAGTGTAGTTTACTTGAGGAAAAGTCAAGGTTTTGTTGAGGGGATGATGTTGACCATAAAATAGGATACAAACTATTTCCTACAATTTTGAACCTATAAAATTTTGACCTTTCTGCCTCCCAAATCTATTTTTATGCTCTATTTTATAATGAGGAATTCCAACATTACATTGAGGATTGTGTTAATAAGCCCTTTTGAGGATACTCATGACATGAAGGGAAAAATACCCTTATATCTTTGATCTTGATGTTATTATTAGAAACTCCAAAGCTACATGAGTCATGTTTGAAGTTACTAGACAAGTTACAACACTTACAATTATAGAAATCAATGTTGATGATAAATTGCAAGACTCTACTTACCAAAATTGAAATATTGGATAGTATTTACACCAAGGGATATGCCATAATTAAAATTAATGAATGAAAATATAAATCTCTACACCATTCTAGATCTATAATTACCCTGATCACCTTATGTACATTATGAAGGTGATGAAACTACAAAACATTTTGATTTAAAACAAGTAAATGGAAAGGAGAGAGAGGATAGACTAAGGCCCTAAATCTATACAAGTATTTGTTTGGGTATGAAGATGTTCATCATATAGAGAGAAAGATCAAACATATTGACAAATTTCCACTAGTGAAGCCCACACTAGTTCTCAAAGCCATTAGAAAGCTTGATGGGTTGTAATATAGAAAACTTTCAAGATTTGAAAGACCCTTGACAATATCGGTGCACAAACAATCATTCGCACTCGAATCATTCAATACGAAGAAAGAAAAAGTTTGAAAGAGTTGGGAATTCTACATAAGGTGTATGGAATTTGTCTATCAAATATTTAAATAAATACAAAATTAATGACAAGTTCCAACAAGGTTCCTAAAACTAAAAATAATTACATCACTTGGAGAAAAAATCAAAAGCTAAAGAGGATTCTCCTATTGATATCAATTCTACAACCTCCATTAGCTCCTGGCATAGTTAGAATAACCACCAAAGTGTCGATGTGCTTATGTACAAAATGTTTTGAAGTGGTAAAAAAGAGTTCTAAAATTACTATCGGGCCTTGACATGGTCATTGGAACCACACAAAAGCCTAATGATCTTCACCCTTTATAGCATATACTTAATTCACCCAAAAGGATATTGTCCTTGATCAAGTTCTAATTTAATTATTGGGCTCTAATACTTTATCTTGAACTAATAGCCAATGTAAAATGTGCATCATTGGAATATTTCAAGAATTATAGAGCTCATTGTTACTCCCAAAATAGAAAACATAACTAGTCAAAATGCCAACATCCTTTCTCCTAATCCTAGTCAAAGATAGTCATCAAAATATGTTATCATTCATCAATAGGGTTAGTAAAAAATGAGGAAACCATAAATCAACTTATATACTTTTCTAACAATGAAAATCAGCATCATGGATTAGTTCTTTAATTATTGGCGGGGCCCAAAAGAGGTTCTTGAACCTATCCATTTACCTACCACCTTACATAGAACGAGCGAAAAAAAACCAAGGAGTAAACATTTTAAAAACTAAAACATTATTTAAAAAGGGGTGAATGCAAGATTTGAAAATTTTAGACATAAACACTTTGTAAGGATTCTTGAAGAATATGAAATGTGAAAGCACAAACAAGGCACTCAAAAGGTTTGACAAAATGCCTTGATAAACATGGAAGCATGACCATTACAAATTAAATGTTTGACAAAATGCTTGAAAAGAGATGTCATTATGTGGAGGTGATTACATTCATGCATGATGGGGTCTTTGGAAATGCATATAATTCATTTGATAAAGTGCCTTAGGGAAATTTTATCTTATAAATAGAATAATCGACTTCTTGACAAAATGTTTCAAAAATAGATGAACTCAAAGAATTACATGACTAGTGATGAATATGAATTCAAAAATGTGAAGCATGGACAAGGTTCTTGAAAAATAACAAAACATAATGAAAGTTGGTTCCTTTTGAATTTCATATTTAGTATTTTGCTGAAGATATATATGTAAGGTGGAGTTACTAAGGTTTGTTTGATAGAGTCTCTCAAATAGATGTCATTTTTATATGAAATAAAATTATTGTAGGATTTTGAGGAAATAATCTTGTTGAGAAGGCATTGGAGACTTCCAAGAAAATGAAGGCATGTGAAATATTTGATATAATAAATGATGAAATGGGGAAGTCCAAATAGGTCAATTGGATTATCCTTACACTAGTGATGTGGAACAAATGGATCATCTCTACTAGCCTAACCAATATTGTACTTTACACTACTATGTGCATCAAATGTGAGGGACAAACAAGATTGTTTGGATGCATTACAACACAACTTTATTGCACCTCATAAATCAGGTAGACAACTACTGGTGGGAAAGAAGAGGGTCTCAATAAATTTGTGGTTATGAAATCTTTAGGGAGCATCCTCTATTTAGTGGTATCCAGTTGGAAGGTACTATTGATGAGTTGTCTTATGGTAGCGACAAAGAACAAGGCATGGTGGAACAAGCTTTTTCTATCTATGAGAGAAATCTCATGAAAGAGTCTTTTGCCTTGTACACAAGTGATTTTATTGATAAATTTATAAATACGTCACACTTTCCTTATAATCATGAAGATTGAATCACACATAAGAATATATAGAGTTTTCAGCAAGCTACATTTTTTTAATCCAAATTGGTTACAAGGTTCTATATTCAAACTAAAAGTGTTTTTTTTAAAACTTTTCTACTCATGATAATTGTTTATTATTGTATTGATAGGAAGCAAGAATGTAGGAAATTATAAATATAATTTTATAATTAAAAAGGAAGTAGTTGCAAAAGCTAAAGGGGATCATTGAGGAATGGCTTTAAATATAAAACCAAAGGACATGAAGAGGGACTAATGATGATCTCCCTTGTCCTTTGAGGCATGAGTGAGTATTTCCCAGGAGGAGGAGATTTGGTTTTTCAGTTCTCATAATAAAAATCAGAAATTTTTCCTTCATCAATCAAAGGAAATGGTTCAAGCATCAAATCAACCTCTCTTTAATTTAAACAAGCTAAATACGTAGTTCCACATCATAATCAACAATTTATCTAGTCAAATTGATAACTTTGGAACCATTTATGAGTATTTTGGAGGGTTGTAAATATTTCAATCACATGAATAAAATTTAGACACCCATCAAAGAATCAAGGAGATAGGGATCTCATCATATGTTTCAGTTCTTATGGAAAATTTGTGTGTAGAAAGTGGAAGCAGAGACAAATCATGTGAATTACTTGACAAAGTGCAATGAATGAAGGACTTGTCACAAATCACAATGATTATAGAGTACACACAATGATCAAATTACAAGTTCCTAGTTTGATATGAACGGACATGTGGAATCATAAAGAGATACCTGAATAATTTGACAAAATGACATTGAGGATGATCATTTCAAATAATGACATGATCATTAAATGTACAAAAAATGAACTCACTGAAGAAAATATTTTAAAAGTTTTCAAAAAAAATGCATTTCGCATTATGAAGAAGATAATGGTTAGTTCCAATAAAGTCTTCAAAAGATTATCATAATATCATCCTAAGATTAGATTTCCCAAAAAGATGGAGAGTGCATAAAATAAAAAGATGGTCATATGCATGTGTAAAGATACTGAATTTTCATTTCATATTATGCTAGAGGGATTTGAATGAGGTGACAAAAACATATATGATGTTTTGGAATATAAAATGTTTCCCAAAGACAATCAAAAGAAATGGAGGATAAAAATGAAGGATATCTGACTAATCCAATTGAAGTGTGCTTCCTTAAAGGAATGTTCCAAGTGAATGACCAAGTTTCAATTATAAAATGAAAAAAATATAGAAAATCAATGGTTGTCCCTCATAAGATACAATTAATAGGTATGTATCAAAATCAGAGCTCAAATTTGAGTTTCTACTAGTATAAGGGGATGTCTTAGGTAATGGAACACCAAGTCCCCAAGTCCCCGAAATGTTTCGGGGACAGGGATGGGGGTACCAAATTGGACTTTATACACAATATAGAAGACTAAGCATAATTACATTCAAATCTAGTTGAGACAAATGTCACACGTCCCTAATACCAAGGCTAAATCATTCTTCTATGAACTAAAAATTAACAAACAACTTACTAACATGAGTTAGAGTCTTACAATAACTCCAACTCTATCAAGTATTAACATATAGAAACATGAGAACATGCAGAATGCATAAAAGCAATAGTGGATCAAAGAAAGGAGTCCTAGGTGAAATGGTTAAGGGTAGGACTGAGATAGTAAATGGAAGAATAAAGATACTTATGGCATGAAGTAGTGATTAGTGTTAGGAGTATGTCATTAGTGTTGTAAAGACCACTGTTGGATGGAACTAAGGATGTGTTAAGAAGTCTTAGAATGAGACTAGAATGAGATAAAAGAGTGTCTGTCACAGTGGATCAAGTAGAAGGCAAAGAGTTTTTACATGTACGAGAATTGATCCTAAGAAGGATATGCAACCAAAGTTAGTCATGTGGATTAGTCAAACGAAAATGAATCAACAAATGCAAGATTTAGTGTGGGTTAAGTGAGGGAAGAAACCTTTAATGGTGCACACACCTTTTGGGCCTTGAGGCTCTGCATCAGTGTTATTATATGATTATCTATCCCACCATGGATGAGGATAGTCTAGACAAAGTGAGGTAAAAAATGGTCTTGAGTTGATCCTAGTTCCCATTGACAGGGTTATTTCAATCTAAGTTTTATTTACATCTTAGAGTGTTAAGTGTTTTTGAGATTTAAGAAGTGTCTTTGTAATTGTAGTAAGTTGTCCTATTGAAATTTGAGAAGTTCAAATGATTAAAGAAACCACAACTATGAAGGGGGTAGTGAGTGAGTATCGATTAGGTAGAGAAATATAGAGTTATAATAGTTGTAAAACATCATAAATTATTAGAAAAGATTAGATGTTAGCATGGAGTAAGGAAATCATATTTCCAATATTATGGGGATAAGAGAAATGTGTCATAACAGAAGAGGGTTTGTGTGGTAAGATTGAATTAAAAGGTGTTAATTGGAGGTGGACCATACATGGAGTAATTTAGTCCATAGTAGTTTGGGACATAAAGGAATGATAGTAAGATAAAATTATGAAGAGCATAAAGGCCAAGATTTGGTGGTTGTTGCAACATGACCCAACCAAGAGCTAGAATAGGTGAAGGATGTAGACAAGATCCATTTTAAAGAATCTATATGATTCAATGGGTTGTGCCAAAGCATTACTACTGATATGCCTCATTATGGGTATGCCATATTGTGAACAATTAAGTTAAAAAGTATCATGTTGCAGATTTATAAATCACGTAAGTCAATTTAGTGCTAATATAATCACAAAGAGGGGTTGACATTGCAAGTGAAATAAAATAACTTTATTATTTATATATCCAATTGCAACAAAAAGTTATTCCTAGACTCCTAGTTAGTTTATGCATAAGTTGTAAGATAATAAATAGTGCAAATTTATGTGATTTGTTCAATCTTTACTAGACATGTCCAATAAAACACATAATTATATGTAAGTGCCAGATCAATGTCATATTCAAACTTTTCTAACCCCATATACTTTAATGAATAATAAGAAATTAGAGCTATATATATATATATA
>MU223775.1:3751399-3793691 GCA_018584345.1 Thuja plicata
TATATATAACTGTGAGTGCAGACTTTATCAAACAACCATACCGTGTATTCAAATGCTTCACTTTCCATATAGACAGATGGAATCCACTCATGCCAAAAATGTGTAACTGGAAGAGTATGACCTTCAGAAAAAACATCTTATTCTAGTGATAAAATGAGATTAAAGGAGCTTATGGAAAGAATATTTATGTTATAAGAGATGCCTAATATTAAGTAACTATAAAAGAAAGTTCCAGTATGAGAAGATAATGAAAAGCTACATAAATGTGCAACTTATGGTGTTTTTGTTCGTGTTGGCTCAGTTGGACCCTACAATTAAGATTCAATATACATTATTCAATAAGATTAACTGTGCAACATAATGAAATATTGAAAAGTGTGTTATCTTATTGAGATTCACTTTGTTTTGAGAATAGTTTAATATTCTCTAATTAACAGGGCTAACCATGTGAAGGTGGAAGATCATTTAGCCCCTCCCCCTAACATCATTGTAAATTCCTGGTTAACATCTAACATTCATTAATTCTTTCATCCATTAAAAAATTATAATATTCATTCATTAAAACATAATATTCATTAACATTCATTAACACACAACATTCATGACTATTCATTAACACATATCATTCATGAGCATTCATTAACACATACAACTCAGTTATTATAAAATAAGGTAGATTACTTTTTGTTTGTGAAGCTATGAAAAGACTAAGTGGAGCATCATTTTCTTCATCATTTCCCCCCTCTTTAGTTGTTCTGCCCTCTTCTCATGATCTCAATGTATGCCTAGTCCTATACCGAGGATGATGACACTAGTGGAAAGGGGGTCCTATGCAATAAAAAAGTAATGGGTTAAACTCATTTTTTATTATTATTTTTATTAAAAGTATTTCATTAATTTAAAGAACATAACTGTGGCACTCTTTACCTGATGGGGCGACATCATCTTCTAGATTATTTTGTCTAGCCTCAACCTCAACATGCTGAATACCCTCTAGATCCTCTAGAGTTGAAATACACCAATTTCAATTTAAGATTTTTAATTGTATTAATAATTACATAAAAAAATTTGAATAAAAAATGAATACCTCCACTATTGGGATGCGCATCTGGACCTTCATCATGTGTAGGTTGTCTTCCATGATTAACAAGATGCATTCCAATGTCATGCACATTGCTATCATTTCTTTCTTATTTAAAAAATTATAGTCACTTTATGTTGGAACTTAGCATCAAAAAGATAATGGGTAAAGTATTCAATTTGAAATAATTTTCATTTAGCTTATTTACCTGTGTGACAGATGCATGAGAATCTCTTGTTTTCCCACTCAATTCTCATAGTCATTCAACCACGACTGTATAGCCTTTCTAGTAGGAAATTATGTTTTAATCTTCTGTGGGTGCTTTATTGAACCCAGAGCCTTGCATTTTTGCTTAGTATCATGAATTTTTATTGTATTGTTTCATAAAAAAAATTATTTGCAAATTATAAATATTTTGATGCGATATTTCATTTACTGATACTTACAATTCATGCAACAAGTTTCATATAACCACTAGAGCAGATCTTGAGGACTCCGGTGAAAGAAGTACCGCCTTCCCCCATCTTCAAAAAAAAATCCTAAGGAGATAAAAATACCCGAAACCCGAGGATGGGGTGTCTCACTTCAGGCATTAATTTTTCTACACTAGGGTGACTTCTCTATTTCTCTACGACTGCAAACTACTCTCTCCTTCAAACTGACACCTTACAATTTGGGAGATATCAACATCTTGATCATGGTGAGTTAGATTTTTTGAATCCCCAAAGTCATGCTGACGAAGAGCCCCCGATGATGGTAAGACCCTTGTTATTCTAAGCATAGATTATGGAGTTCTCAAATGCACGAGGCATCTTTTCGAGCGAGTTTCTATTTGTTATGTCCTGCATACCCGTCCCCACATTTTGTTGATGAAATGTTGGGTCCCCTTTGTTTTTGTTTCATTTTGTTTCTTCTTTTTTCTGGGCCCTTGCCCTTGACTTGTATTTTTTTTTCTTTTGGTCCTCTCCAGTATCTGAATCCCAAAGTGTTGTCTCTCGGAAGTCAATGTCTTTCAAACCTTGGGGTCCTGTCGCATCATCCCACCCTTTTTGGAAGGAGTGATCGCCAGGTGTCTCGAGGTCCTGACTTTGGTGGCCAGCCTATTTCATAGAATGATCATTAGTAATTAATGCAATCCTTCAGGAATTATTTAAGGTGTTTTACTCTGTCATTTTACATTTATTGTGAACTAATTACCTCCTACAAAATTGTCTGAAGAGTGAAGTAAAGTGTTTCACGAGCTAAGGTGATTAAGCTAGAAGGCATAGGAGGTGTGTTTGAAGATTCCTTGGAGCATTTTAGTGACAAAGTGAGATAGATTTCAGCTCCCCTTTCCAACATTCTGAGTTTCAGGTAGGCCTTTGGTTTCCTTGTCTTTTGTTTTTGTTTTGTTCACCTATGGTTTGTTTATTTTTGTTACAGTCTCGCTTCCTTTTTCCTTTGTCTTCTTTTTGTTTTGTTTTGCCCATTTGGGCTTTCTACATGTTGGGTGTTATTTTTCCCATGTCATCTAGGCCATGCTTTCTGTTTGGCACATTTTTCTTCTTGGACCTAGTCTTGCATCTCCTTTTCCTTCGTAGCCGTCCTGCTCAAAGGGGAGATGTCTATATTTTTGGTGTACATAGTCTGTATATAAGCATCTAGCTATCCTGCTCTGTAGTCTAGTTAGTTTTGTAAATTTGGGTTTGTAGAGCATTGTAAATTTCTATAAGTTTTCATTTGAGTCTTGTAGAAAGTTGTGATCTCTGTGTGTTGTTAATAGTTAGGTTAGTTAGGTAAATTGTTGAGTTGTTTGAGTTTTGTCCTACCGCACTATGGAGACCATGTGGTTTCACAGGTTTCTCTTAGTGTAGGTCCCATGGAGGTAATTCCTAGGGATGACATTGCCCAAAATTATTTGCAAGGTCTGACGACCACACTCGTCCAATAAACATGTTTGCCTCTTTGGTTGACGCAAACTTCTTGTTGAGGCCAAGAACCAGATCATTTAAAGATCCAAGCTCACTGACGGTTTGTTTTGTAATTTTTCTCTCCTCTGTCATTTCTATCTTAATGGTAGAATTAATCCCACATTCAAACATTTAAAATTTTTCCCAAGTGGCATTCATGCCACTCATGCTAGAATAGTTGTTGACTAATTTTCATTACTTAGCTGAGTGGGTATACACATGTTTAGGTACGAAGACAAGGTTGCCTATCTTGTTGCTGACATTGTCATGCTTTATGATCAAGCTCCAGGTGTTTTGGCTACCCCGACCGCATCTACCATATTCACCAATCGAGTAATCATTCTTGGTATTTATTGTGCATGGAGTAGGTTCATGAGTTTTAGTTTTATTGCATCAGAGATAATCTCCAGACATTTTTAATAATATCGAATGTTTTCTATTTCAGGATGGCACATAAGAGTTGTGCCCAAAATACCAAAGCCTAGAATCTTTATTTATAATGTTTATGTACTGACGGTTGTCTGGTTTGCAGGTATAGATTAAAGCAAGAAAGAAATGGCTTCAACATCATCACCTCCCAGGAGTCCCAAGATTCCTATCTTTTCTATAGGAACTTCCAAGAATTCTAAGGCAAATAATATATTGGAGAAGCTCCCATTGACCCATAAATATAAGAAAGACACAACAATTCTAGGATCTTGAATTGAGTTCACTTTGAAAGAGGTCACAGATACAGATGTCGAAACCTATGCCAAATTAAAAGGCCTCATTCAAGAAATCCACCAATAGTGATGGGCTAATGACCCTATCTCAGTTAACTTAGCAACATCCAGAATCATTTAAGCGGTTGGCTTTCCTTACTCGGTGCAAGCGCCAGAGGTAATAATGCTCCTGGCTGAATGTTACAACATGACCAATGGAGCTATTGTGTTGGTCTCTCTCAACACCCTCGGTTACTTGGTGCCCATTATCTCTTTGAACCATGATGCCACTACCAAAGGGTGGCGTATTCCATTCTTTTTAGATGCTATGGTTCTCACTCGGGTAGCCTCACCAGACCAGTTTGAGAGCGTGGCTGATCTAGCCCAGTACCACATCTATTAAGAATGGTTGAAAAGCCCATAATGAGACTTCAAAAATATATAGATGGATATCCCTTGCTCTGAATTCAAGGAGCCTATCCGGTGTGGAATCATATTTTTGTGTAGGATTTTCAAGGAACCCCATGCTTGGGAGTTTTCCCCTTGGATGTACTACTTTTTATATTGTATGACCACCAATAAGGTACACTTTGATTGGGCCAACATTATTTCCAAGCATGTAGACATCCAAATGAGGAAGGTTGGGGAAGAGCACAAGTTATACGTGACTTGCTATGTCCCCTTTCCATTAGCCTACCAATATTTGGGAATCCAGGGATTACTCATAGTTGGTGTCCTTGGGAACGAGACTGCACAAGCCACCCGATGAGATCACTTTTCCCAGATTCAGTGAGATGAAAGTTTCCCCAATTTTTGTAGAGTCAATAACACCTTCATTTTCCATAGGATCAAGGTGATCACTAATGATAAGGGATTCAAAATGTACCCAGAGGCCATGGCCTTAGTTGATTCATAGGGATGCTATTTCATCCATTTCACACAACACACCTACATCTAGGTGTCCAAATTTTCTGGATATCCATTCCTGTTACCCAAGAATTGCGGGGAAAGGATTATTTTGTTATAATTTTGTAGGTAGATACTAGAAGTGCACACCTTGATGGACACTACAAAGATCACCTATGTCTCTTTCCCATTTGTGTGTGGGAAATACACCTACTCCCTCGCTATGATCTGGGAAGCAGAAAATGAGTTGAGCAACCTGAAGTTAGCCAAATTTTCACTCAGTCACAAGGATTATGATCCATGTGGGTGGATTTTGAAGCTAATGCCTTGGGGAATCAATCCCCACAAGAGACACTTGGGGGATTTTTGGGCGAATTGCCAGGATGATTTTGATGTCTGGAACCGAAAGTACTCCAGGATGTCAAAAGGACTGATGGAACATCTCAATCTATGGAAATTCCCATAGACCTTTTATGATAATGGGTTAGTTGAAGACATTGATTATAAAGAGACAAGTATTGAAAAGATAGACCTCCCTCTAGTAGATTGGGACACTCTGGAAGTTTTGAATATTGAGTTCATCTTGAGAATAGTGATCTAGCACAACCACGTGTATTTCGTAAAGGATTTCTCAAAGAGTGTCCGATTGGACAATAATTTTTTGGGAGCCTCAGGCTCCAAGGTGGTGGAACAATCCAAAGCCCAAGGAAAATAGAAATTTGGTGCTCCCCCTCAGGTCCCAGACCCCATTTTGGCCCCACTGATGGAACAATTAAATAAAAAGTTGGAAGAGTCTTCAAAATTATTGGACACAACAAACTGCGAGATGATAATTGGTCTTGGATGCACTCCACTTGGATCTTTTCCCCCATCAAGAGAGTCCCCCTCTCTGGCCACATTACTCAACATGACATGTAACAGAGATACCAAAGAAGTAGAAGAAATTGTGGCCACCGTGGTGCCACTTCAGAAGAGAATGAAGCAAAAATAATAAAGACCCCCATGGAATAAAGGCCCGAGCCTTGAATCCACAAGCATTACCAAGGTTTAAGTTATCTCCTCCTCCTCCTTTGACAAAGGAAATTATCTGGAAGATCCCCTAGAGATATCACAGATAATTATTGATGACTTATTAGATTGGTTACCTAGGATGATTATAGGGTATGGTGTATAGGGTGGTGGAGGAGATAGAATGACAAGAAGCTGAGGTCCCTACACAAGAAGAATTAACACAGGCCAAAGAGAAGATGGCCTAAGAAAAAGAAGATCAATCCTGGTCAGAAGAAGCCAAAGAAGGAATGACAACATAAAAAGGAACAAGGAGATGAACAAGCTGAAGAGCAATTGTTGGAAAAATAGGAAACTAGACCCACGAGTACAAATGTACCCTCTGATGTAGTGCTCCAAAACCCAACTGGAAACTAAATCCAATCACCACCACATGATATACTAGCTGATGAGGTCATCAATGCATTTCAAAAGGTAGATTTGAATGAGCCACCTCTACACCACCACCATCTAGCCAGCCAACAAAGGATATCTTGGGAGATGGTGCAAAAAAGGAGAAAGGAAGTACAGGTGAAGATCTCAACAACATAGATGAAAACACATGAAAGGGAGAACCTAAGAAAAACCCCAGGGATACTTTAAGTTTGGGGATGGTAATGGGCAGGTTAGTAGGACCATCATAGTGGTTAGTAGAATCACATAGAAGAAAAGATCTGATGATATTAGTAGCCATACTATCGCTAGCTAAAATTTTGGTCGGAGGCCAGGTGGAAAAGAATCCCAAAAGGGCTCGCACCCTCGATAATACTCAGAGGGACCCAGATGGACATGTGGTGGCAGTAATAGTGGCCTCACTGGAAGGAAAAGAGGAATTTGAAGTTATTTCTGAAGATTATGTAATCATAGAAGTACCTCTGGGAAAAAAGAACCAATAAGGAGAATTAGATCTCCTAAATGAGGAAATCCAGGCTATCCACACCCGGTATGAGAAATAGTCCCAGAGAGTGAAGGAGCTAAAATCTGTGAATGAAAATATTCTCGTGCTCTTGACAAAATTAGCATGCCCCCTTGCCTCTAAAACACCCAGACCATCGATGTATGAAACATCACTTCCACAGGGTGATGTTGATGCGCTAAAAATGATGAAAAGGAAAGCATTGTTCATTGATGAGTGCATGGCCCAAAAAATTGGAGTAGTGAGGAGTTTCCTGTTTGAGTCTCTCCCCAATTTCTTCTAGGTGCAAGACACGGTAAATAAATTGGAGACCACCATTCCTCAATAGCAAGGAGAGATAGAAAAGTGTGAGGAATGGAGGGATGACTTGGAGAGATCCTAAATTTTGGGGAAGAAGATTTGACAACAAAAGGCATCCTGGGGGATGAGTCGTATGGGTTCCTCACAATCTAGTACTAAAAACTTGCATTTAGAGTCAAAGTGGGAAAGCAACTGGTAAGGGTTTTAGAGGAACAAATTTTGGTGGCCTAGACCCCATTAGACCAGTGTTCTACATTTAACAAAGAGATTACTTTGGCTGACCTGCTCAGCCCTAGGACATATACTCCCATAGACACCATAATCAACAAGTTTTATGAAATAGCCGAGGCTCAATTCTAGCCCTCCAAAGATTTCAATAGAACCATAATGGTGTGAATCTCCTAGATGATGCTCAAGTCTCATGATGCCGCCAAGGTGGCTACAAAATTGAAGAAGGATGAGGATGATGATGATCACCTCGAGAGTTTGGTTGATTGTTAGGATTTCTTGAAAGACGTAGAGGAAGATGACACATTTCAAATTTTGGGAGCATATCAGAAATTCAAAGGTCAATAGAATTTAATAGAATTTGGGAATACCCCCCTCTATGGAAATTTTAGATAATAATTCTTTATTCTTTGAGCACAAGCTCCTAGAACCCAAAATTTTGGATCCCTAGTTTTGTATTCTTTATAGTGATGTATGTTGACAGTTCCCGCGGAGCTGACCGATCACTGTCCAAGATTTTTTTTTAGACATGAGGTAGTCCTTTGTAGCCTGATAAGTGACTATTGGAAGGAAAGTTTACTATAGATGTCTCCCGGCTTCCAAGGCGTCATTCCAATATTTAATACCTGGCATATAGAATGCCACTCGAAGACCAAGAAAAAGAGGCAAATTAATGAGGGTGGATGGTCTAAGTCATCTTGGGTGCACCATCATGTCTACAAGTACAGAGGCACTCTTCCTTTTCTAGGACTTGTTTCCTTCTTTCTTTCCCCTCTTGTCTTCTCAAACGATTGTATATAGCAAGATGATCATGACAACACAGGTAGTACGAGTTGTAAATATTGTAATTTGATGTAAGTATTTTGTATAGGTTAAGGCTTCAATGTAGATAGGGTGTCTATAAATAATAAGTCAAACTCCATTCCAAGGGTCAGTGAATTGATGATTTTTCTGTCCACAAGCAATATTAAGTTTTAGCTATTATGTTCAAAGTTCTCAGTAGATTAATGCTCCCTTGGAGCCTCTAGTGTAATCACCAATGATGCTAGATTTATGAAGTTAATGAAGGAATGAGAAGCACCACTTGGCACTACATTCTATGTTATTTATGGTCCCAAAGTTAACCAACACTTTTCATGTTGTATGCTTCCTTATGTCCTCTGCTCCAGTTATTTAATGATTTGATGAAATACTTTATCTTGCTACTGATATATGTTTGGTTGAAAATCATGTGTATATTCGGTATCTACTATTAGTTTTTGTCTGGAGCTTTGTTGATGTTTTGAAATATACATATCATGACTATAGATAGAAATTTATTCTAACCCCATCTTAGCTTTTGCATTTTATTTTGTTGGAAGTAAGAACGCTTGCAAGAAACCTGACAACCTCTAAAGTTCCCAGAGATTGATGAGTCAAAACCAGATATCCACCAAAAAAATAGTTTCTTGTCCAACTAAGCTAACCTTGCACTATTGTGACCTGCCTACAAGGTGCTTGGAGGATAGGAGAGCTCTCTCTCTAGGTAAAACTCTTCAGGTGAAGTTGGCTGGTACTCTGGTACCCAGTGATAACTCTCTCCCTATTGGCGAGGCCATCACAAAGTCCCGTCAACAAAACCTTTGGATACCGATAGGATTTTTTTGTTGGACTATTTCATATAGGATTGATTGTTGTTCAATGGATTTTAGTTGTGTATCCCAAGAGGATCTATGAGGGAAATTTTGATTAAGGGAAAAAATTGTGGAGGACTAGCTGGACAATTTGGGATTGATAAGATAGTGGTAGTTATCAAGGAGCAATATTATTGGCCATAGTTTCATAAGGATGTTAGGAAATTCAATCATAGGTGCAGGATTTGTCAAGTTTCTAAAGGGAATAGTCAGAATAATAGGTTGTATACACCATTTCCTATACCATAGAAGACTTGGGAGGTGATTAGCATGGATTTTGTGCTTGTTTTTGAAAGACTCAAAGAGGTAATTATTTAGTGTTTGTGGTGGTTGATAGGTTTTCAAGTTGACTCATTTCGTTATTTGTAAAAAGACATCAGATGCAGTACATATAGCTGATTTTTTTTCAAGGACATTGTCTGATTGCATGGGTTGCCTAAGAGTATTGTTTCAGATAGGGATACTAAGTTTCTTAGTTATTTTTGGAGGACAATCTGGAGGAAGCTTAACATAGAATTGAAGTTTATCTCTACATTTCACCCACAGACTGATGGACAGACTGAAGATGTTAATAGGAGCTTGGGTAATCTACTGAGATTCTTGATTGGTGAGAAGGTAGGTAATTGGGATTTGGTTTTTCCACAAGAGGTGTTTTCTTATAATAATTCAGTGAATAGGAGTATTGAGAGAACATCTTTTTGAGAAATTTTTTATGGTTTACATCCTAAAGGAGTAGCATAATTGAGATATATCAGTGTTGAAGAAAAGAGGAGTGCTGAATAAGAAATGTTTACATATCATATGAAGGGTTTGCATGACAAAGTTAAGAAAAATTTGGAAGGCATGAATGATAAGTACAAAGAGAGAGCTGATAGGAAGAGGAAACATAAGGAGTTTGAAGTTGGTGATGCAGTGATGGTTTTCCTAAGAAAATGTATATTTCCATTGGTACCTATAGTAAGTTGAAGATGAATAAGTTTGAACCTTGTAAGATCTTGAGAAAGTTTGATTCAGGGAATGCTTATGAAGTTGAGTTACTAGAGGACATGGAAATATCAAGTATATCCAACATAGCAGAATTGTATTCAAATATCATGAAGAAAATAACAGTGAAGGAGATGGACCAAAGAGTGAATTACAGTATCCTAAGAAGCAAAAGGAGAAGGTTGAATAGAACTTGGATACCAGAATTGGTCGAAGCACTAGAGGAAAGCAGTATGATGAATATCTTGTTAAGTGGAAGAAAAAACTGGTTGAAGATTCTTCATGGATTTCTCAGGTGGAGTTAAACCAATTTGGTTTTCCTTCATCTTAGAAAAGTGAGTAGCTCACTTTTCAAATAACCCCGGGTGTTTGATACAGGAGCATCTTGGGTTTCAATGCAATCTTACATCAACCAATAATATTTGAGTTTTTCTTTTCTAGGTCACCGGTTGCAATGTGTCCTATCACGGTCGAGTTATATAGATCCTTGGTGGCTGTGGTCATAGAATTTTGTTCATGAGATCATTAGCAAGATTTTCCTATGATTACAAATCATTTGGAGATATCGTGCCCGAGTTATGTTGGATTATTTGGCTATTTTTAGAATGTGTTCATGTTCTTGAACCAGTCAGTGTTTGGATATTCAGTTGGATTTCCCTTTTCATTGATGCTTATGGCTCATTTTCCTATGTGGATACGTGTTATGTCAACCTATTTATATGGTCTCTCCTTGTGATTTAATTGTGGGTTAAATATCTTTTGATCTGAGGCCAACCACGTAGTTAGTTGGTAACTGATGACATAAGTTTTGCCATTAGTATGCAAAGAGAAAACAGTTATTATGAACCATCGGTTACACTACACTGAAAGTCAAGTTTTTAGTTTAGACCGAAAGTGCTAAGTAAAGGGAAACCTAGCAACACAAGTTTTGTAGTGAAAACTAAAAGTGCAACCCGAATATGATACAAAGGAACCCGACAAGGAGGTTACACTATAAAGTGAAAGAGAAGAAATAGAGGAACCCAATATCAAGGGAACCTGATAGATAGTTAAACAAAGGAACACCGAAAGATTGTCAAATTGATTTCAGAGAAAACTGAGCATCAAACACTGAAAGTCAGTTATATCCTGAGAAAAGTGGATCTAACTTCCACGTCAGATGAAACAACTATATTCTATATTTTGAGTGTTGATTTGTTTTAAATCCATTTATTTAGGAAGAAGAAACATTATTGTAATTTTTTTAATCAGTATAATTGATTAAAAACATGCAAACTAGGAGATCGAGGTCAAGTTGTAAACGTTTGATCATAGAGTTAGTTTTGTAATATATGAAACTAAATTAGGTCAATCTATGTTATAAATAGATGTTGTAATCATTATTTTAAGAAGGATGAGAGGATGAATGTAGCCAACAAACAAATCTATGGAACCAACTGAGAGTTTCAAGAAGAAGAACAACCAAAGATGAATTTGGTTATCAAGAACCAAAAACCAAGGCTACCAAGCAATAGAGGTATTAATCAATAACATTAGGTGATACATTTGTACATGTAATATTGAATGGATCTGTAATCAGTAATTGTAGATTGCACACACTCAAGTCAATGAGTATTTTTGTCTGCATTCTAACAAGTATCAAAAATAGAAGAAATCCTTTCAAGAAAGGTGGATTTAACAATTCTATTGTAAATCTCTTAACCGAGTGCACACTAAATAGTATTTCTAAAGCTCTTAATAGAGTAGAGCTTAACTAGTCTCCACATAATACTCCTGACAGGGTAGATCATCAGAAGTGATCAAATTGTAAGCCTTAACCATCCCTTTCCAATCCGTAGATAGTGAAGTTTTTGTGGGTGCCATCCCCACCACAATTTTTACCTTCTAATAGGGGTTTTCTGCGTTACCATATCTTGTGTTATGTGTCAATTACTTTCATGAATGTTTCTATGAATGTCTACATAAAATTAAGAATATGAATTGATATCACATGCAGAAAAAAGGAACAATAGATATGATCGGTAAAGCAAAGATTTGATTACATAAGGCTAAAGGTTAATTAACTAAAAGTTTTAGAGGTACTGATTCACCCCTCCCCTCCTAGTACACACTTCCCATTATTTCCAACAATCGGTATCAGAGCTAGATCTATTATTTGGAAAGTTTAAAGACTTAAGAGAAAAGATCATACAATGGAGAAGTACAGGCTTGACAAGACTATTGAGAATCAAAAGTTAGAAATTCAAATCTTCTATGAGAAGTATAAAGAAGCTAGAATCAAGATGAGATAGATGCTAGATGAAATAAATATTATGGCATCTCACTGTAATGAAACATATTACCATGAAGAAGAGATACCAGATCTATTTGAGTCTTCAGGATCTACAACTAGCAAAACATCAACATGTCAAAACAAAGCATCACAAGTCTGAATGAAATCAATCAACATCTGGCTAGACAAGTGAAATCTCTACAAATCGGTCAAGAGACAGAGATGGTAAGAATGAATGATGTCATGAACAATGCTAGACAAGCTGAGCAAGAGAGAAAACTAGCTATTGATGATAGAAGGAAGATTACTGAAAAGATACAAGAGAAAGAGTAAGAAATACAAAGAATTAAAAAACATCATCATGAGATCACAAATCAGATTATTCTTATGAGTCAAGAGACAAACATAATGAATACAAAACTCATTGAAAGAATAGAAGTTATCGGTGAGATAAGAGAAGAAAATGAAAAGATAAAACATGAACTCAGGATTCAGCAACAACATAATGAAATAATCAAGAGAGCTGAAGAAAGCAACAAAAGGAAAAATGATTTTCTTGATGGACAAAGGAGAGCCAACAACAACACCAGACTAGGCTATACTAAGAATGGAGAATCACCCAACCAAGACGATCCAACAAATGTCTATGAAAATCCAAGACTAAGAAAGATGACATGAAATCACTGTGGAAGGCAAGGACACACATCAAATGTTTGCAGGAGCAAAATGAAAGGTATTCCTAAATCCACACCTTCATTCATAGGAACTTGTTATAAATGTAACAAGAAAGGACATAAAGCATATGAATGTAAATCTGAGGTGAAACAACCAAAGAAGGAAACCTACATGGAAAAATACTGTCCTACTTATAAAATGCATGGGCACACATATCTTGAATGCTGGAAGAAGAAAAAGCAAGCATGGAATCCCTAAGATCAAGAAAATACCTATCAAATGAAAAGAGTCAGTAACCAATATGTTTGGGATTACAACACATGGAAAAACTATACAACATGTGGAAGATTTGGTCACATAGATGAAAACTATATGAGACAATGGACAAGAAAGTCTAGAGACTGGACTAACCCTGAAATGGCATGTTTACACTGTCATAAAGTTGGTCATATGAAGAAATATTACAGAGACCAAATGACAAAGATCAACACCTTTGACAATGGAAACACCATTGAAGACATCAGGAAGATGAGAAAAAATATGTGGAGGAAAGCTACAAACACTGTTGAAGCTGGACCAAGCAACACAATTGGTGAGACCTTATCCAATGGATTTGGTAACATCACCACCCCCACCTAAGAAGAATAAGTAAGTATGGAACTGCATTACACCAAGTTATATTTTGCATCAGTTCCACTATACATAGTTAAAATACCAAATCAACATGATTAAAGATGCACTATGGTATTACTTGTTATGTTTCTATGAAAATAATCTCATCGGTCAATACATACTGAAATACATCAGTGTACATACAAAGACAAGTTGTCTATACTTACCGAGAATCACCAATTAACATATAAAAGCTAAATTTTCTATTGTAAACCGAGATCCATTAGTAATCATGTGAGTTGAAAAAGTTGTCTTCGCCATACACCAAAATCTGTCGGTGAATGTAACAAGTTAACAGCTACCCCAAAGCATCATGTTTTCACTGAAAGAGAAGTTAGTGTATCACATGACAACTCCATCTTCACACAGTAAGAATTGGTTGAGCATTAATGACTCAACTTAGGGCAAAGTCTATAAATAGACGATGAAAGGGTTTTTTTTTTCACACAGCGACTAGAGAGAAGAGAAAGAGTGAAACTAGAGCACAAAGAGACAATATTGCAGAGTGACTCCAACCTAGTTCACAGCACACCAAATAGATCACTTACAACAATAGAGGTTGAAGTAAGTAACATAGATAACCAAGAACTCTATTTTCATTTATGAGAAGAAGCCCTAATTTTAGAAACTATGGCAACTACATCAAGAACCGCTAAGCTTAAGAATGTTAAGAAGAATAAGGTCAATCTTATCAAGAATTTAACTTGTGAGGAACCTCACTACAATATATGTCCTGAGGTTGTTTCACAACTCGACAATGCTGGTGCATTCTCCAGAATACCAGCTAGGGTTTTTCTCGTCGAAGACGTGCAAGCATATATACACTACAAGATTGCAGAGATTGGAGACCTAGAATTTAAGAAAGCATTCAAAAATATTTGCAATGATGATGGAACTATCAAGGAAGAGTATAAGAATATTGAGGTAAAAGGGATAAAAAATGCCCTATGGTTCCCAAAGGAGTTCAAGTCTGAATGGATTCGGTTAGTACTGAGAAGGATACATGACTAAAAGATATGGCTGGATGAGCCTAAACCAATAACTAGGGATGCTATACACAATGTTACCAGTTATCCCATAACCAATAAGGTAAAGGGACTAAAGAACCCACCTAAACTTGAAATTGAGAAGAATACATGAGCTACATGGGATGGAAGAGGAATGCGAGTATCCACCATCAACAATGATGAACTGAAAATTGGAGCATGTGTCTTAGGATACAAGTTCTTTCAAGCTATAAGGATGAACAACATTGCATCTGAAGCAATGGATACAACATACAAGATTGTCAACAAAGGACTGAAGTTGGATATGTCAGAACTGCTACTCAGACAATTAGAAGAGAACATGAAGACAATAAGAAATGAAAACTCTAATTCATGTAAGTTTGGATCTCTGATAATGTGCATATTTTTCTATTTCCAAGAATCTTTCCCATCTATAGATAATGTATAATGGGACACTACAAGACCAGTGACCATACAGATTAGTGACTTCATCAAATCACTAGGAGATAACTTTGAGTCAGTCATGGATGAATACTTTGCTGGATTCAAAGAAAAAATATAGAAGAGAGTAAGGATTCCAGAACAGTTAATAGAAAAGTTCAAGAATGACATATGTTTTATGGTAGACATTGACTATACCTACGTCAAGCTAGCTGTACCAAGGAGAACATGGCTATCTCCACTTAACTATGAGGTGAACATAGATCAAGCATAAAATGTAATTTAGGCATTGATAAATGAGCCATTAGATAAAACACAACCTAAGTTTGGAACTTATGAAGAAGCCAAAGAAAGGATTAAAATTGGCTTAGTTGTGAAGAAGATTGATAGCAATAAAGAAAAAATGGTTAAGAACTTGAAGAAAAATCTATCGGTGAATGAAGAGGAAACTGAACAAAAAGAAGAAACCAAGGGACAGTCACCCGTTGGTGAAGCTGAGAAGGAAAGTGACTCAGAGTCCACAAAGTCAGATACACCACTACCTCCACAAGCAAAGAAGCCAAGGACTACTGCTACATCCAGGTTTAGGAGTAAGAAAAAAAGGATGCAAGTCCTTCACTGATAAAGAAAGGTCAAGTAAGGACCTATACAAGGAAACCTCAAACATAGAAAAGGGGACCAACAAAAAGAAGAAATTTTCTAAGAACTAGGGAAGACATTGAGGACACCGAACAAGATGAATCTGTGCAAAAGGAAAAGGATAAGATTCCTAAAACTGTTGATGAAGTATGTGCTTCAATTATCAAATCAGGAATAGTGAATGATAGAAAGATTAAGAAATGGCTAACATTGGATCATGTGGATCAAAATAAAATTGAAGAGGCAATTATCAAAATGATGTGCATATTCAAATATCTTCCAATTCAATTGGTAGATAAAATGCCAAAAGAACTTCAAGATAGATTATTGACAAGATGGAAATTTTCTTTACACTCCGAGAAAGAGATTAGGGAAAGAGCCCTAGTATCTATCATGCCTCCCGAATATAAAATTGGGGAAATTAAAGAGATGATGAAGAATCACTCCAAAAGGTTCTCACCGAAGTTGAGAGCTTTCCAAGTGCTTCAAGGAAATATACTTGAACTTGACAGGAAGAGTGAGGTTGAATGGAGAAAGATACTTGATATTCCTAAGATGGATACAAGTCCCAAGCCACAAATAGCTCTTACCAAAAATCAATAGAACAAGGATTATCAGGCTAAATAGAGCCCCAAACATATTACTATCACTGATGAAGATTTCAGAATAGTAGAATTGGACAAAGAAGAATTGAACACGACAGGAAACAAGGATATGGATTTTACAGATGAAACATGGCCAGACAATACAATTATTGACATTGCCAGAGGAGATCCTACATGTGAGATTTAGAAAGATGAAGATGTCACTGTTGTCAAGGACCAAATTGATGAACAAGACACTACAACAGATTTTGCACAAGTACACATACTAGGCCAGATGCCATTATTTATTCAAGCAATCAATATAATCTCACAGAAGGAGAAGACCCCCGAGCCTGATACAAGCATACCCGAGGATGTAGGAGAAGGAGAAAATAAAGATGCAATCGATGAATAGGTAGTCATCGGTGAAGAACAAAAAGATGGAGATGACAACAAAAGGGATGCAAAAAATAAAGATATAGATGAAGTGCAACAAGATAAAGATGAGAAAGATAAGACAGTTGATACCATGCCTAAGGACACCAAAGGTGAAGCTGTAGATACACCAAAGTTAGATAAGGAGATGTCCTCAGACAACCAATAGGAAAACACCAAGAAGAAAGACAAAGGTCCAACACCACATAAGCCTTCCTCTAGCACATTAGACCAAGCAGAGAAGTTGGCTATTGTTTTGCATACAGGTGCATCACAAAAGAAGAAGAAGAAAACCAAGAAGAATAAGTTGGAGGTCACACTTGATGAGATCATAGAAATACCAAAGTCTGATCCAACTACTTTAGATTTTGAATCACTCTAGGAATATGGAGAAATTTGTCAAAGGAAATCTTTGCAAGAAAAACTTAAAAAGTAGCACCAAGACTCCTTAGTACTGGAGACCATAAGGGATATCTTAAACCAGATAGTTTCAACATTGATGTTGATCACAATGCCCCCATTCTGGATCAACTTTTCATTCTCATCGACGCCATCACAACACATAATGTGGATGTAGAAAAGGCTATTGAGGAACGAGTAGAACAAAAGTTCCAATATAAATTGATAAAAAAGATCATCCAAGAAGTAGCAGAAAATAAGGTAAAGCTTTCATAATTAAAAAATGAATTAGATCCAATCACTACTAAAGCTATTTCCTTAATTCAAATGTTATGCACTTTGGAGAAATTAACAAAGTATAACAATGATAAGATTACAAAGATCAATTCCGATCTAAATGCAAGTGCTCAAAGTCTAACCATAGATGGAAATGCAATCAAATTGCATTATGAGAAGATTATTGAAATCAAATGGTTAAGACAAGAACTTTGGGAAGCAGAATCACAATTCAGAGAAGAGGTTACCAAGATACAGTCTCAACTTTTACCAAACCTCACACTTTTGAAACAACACATAAGTTTGGCAAGACAACTAATTTCCACCCCTGAGATGTCTATAGTAGACAACATCTACAACATGCATGCCAGGATCACATTAGAGAATATAGATCTTGAGAATTTAAAGGAGAAATGGGAGAAGATGATGGAGGAAATGAAGACCTCTCACTCTCATATTTTTTATAAGCTATAGGTATACACCTTTTCCCTTACTATAAAAAAAGGGGGAAAAGGAAAATGATATGTACAAAAAGAAAAAAGGGGAAAAGGAAAATATAGCACAAAGGGAAAAGGAAGAGATAGTATAAAGAAAAAGTGTACATAAACATATAGTATACTATACTGACATATGCATAGGGGGAGTCATGAAATGACTAAGTAATATACATGGTGTACATACTATAAACTTTGTTAGTATTTTGCACATATCAGTTTTGATACTAATGTCAAAGGGGGAGATTGATGACATAAGTTTTTCCATTAGTATGCAAAGAGAAAATATTTATTATGAACCCTCGGTTACACTACACCAAAATTTGGGTTTTCAGTTCAGATTGAAAGTGCTAAGTAAAGGGAAACCTGAAAACACAAGTTTTGTAGTGAAAACTGAAAGTGCAACCCAAAGATGATACAAAGGAACCCAACAAGGAGGTTACACTATAAACTAAAAGAGAAGAAATAGAGGAACCCGATAGCAAGGGAACCCGACAGACAGTTCAACAAAGGAAGACCAAAAGACAGTCAAATTGATTTAAGAGAAAACTGAGCATCAGACACCAAAAGTCAGTTATATCCCGAGAAAAGTGGATCTAAATTGCACATTAGATAAAACAACTATATTCTATATTTAGAGTTTTGATTTGTTTTAAATCCATTTCTTGAGGAACAAGAAACATTATTGTAATTTTTCTAATCATTCTAACTGATTAAAAACATGCAAACTAGGAGATCAAGGTCAAGTTGTAAACCTTTGATCATAGAGTTAGTTTTGTAATACGTGAAACTAAATTAGGTCAATCTATGTTATAAATAGATGATGTAATCATTATTTTAAGAAGGATGAGAGGATGAATGTAGCCAATGAACACATCTATGGATCAGAATGAGATTTTCAAGAAGCCGAACAACAAAAGATGAATTTAGTTATCAAGAACCAAGAACCAAGAACCAAGAACCAAGGCTACCAAGAAATAGAGGTATTATTCAATCACATTAGGTGATATATTTGTACATATAATCTTGAATGGATCTATAATCAAAAATTGTAGATTGTGTTGGAAGTATAATAATAGGAAAGAAAGATACTGAGAGGGGGGGGGGGGGGGAATTAGATCTTAAAACTTAACCTCTNATAATAATAGGAAAGAAAGATACTGAGAGGGGGGGGGGGGGTGAATTAGATCTTAAAACTTAACCTCTTAAAACAACTTGATCCACATTCATACATATATGAATTTAACCTAACATCAGATAACATCAATACTATGAAATGTATAACTCATAACACAAAATTTTGGTAACCCAGAAACCCAAATAGGTAAAACTAGGGTGGGGACGACACCCACAAAATCTTCACTACTATAGCAATAAAGTGTGCCTATTAGGGCTACAAGAGTTTGATTGCAATATGCAATCTACCTGGTTAAAGGCTTGTTCGGTTAAGAACTAAAGATCATTACAATCTACCTTGTTAAAGGATTTCAACTTGCAGTAAAGTAAGCATTCTGCTAAGAGATTTGAAATGGTCTGCTAGAGCCACTCTGTTAGGAGATTTCACCTGATACACCAGTTAGAATGTTCCAAGTAATGATCCTTTGTTACGCACTCAGATGCTAATGATGGATCTGCTCTTTCCAATAACTTCTGTGATTTCTCAATCTGATATTTATTTTCTCTGCTTTTCACTGCTATGTCATTCTGCTTGATCTAGGCTTCTTCTCAAAATGACTTACTGTTCATCTTCCATGAACACACAACCCTTCTCTGTATATCTCTTTCTCACACTCCCTTTCTAGGGTTAGAAGCAATCTTATTATAGCTTTTCAGATCTGACAGCGAGATCTAGATCAACGATCAAGATCTATTGTTTATGCCTCCAATGCAAACTGATTTCCTAATTGGCTCCATGCCATGCATAGTATAAAATAATTAAATGCAAAATTAACTCAGTAGACAAATATTAAATGCATAAAAATGTCAGCCCAAATCTCATACAAGTCGGCCTAAACCATTTACATTCAAGTTTGAATTAATCCTGACATGTATGCAAAAAACTGTTATGCTCAGCACTTAACATCTTTGGCGCTCAACACTTAATATTCTACTCAGCTCGGCATGATGTAACTCGGCAACCTAAAACTTGATCGACAATGTTGCTCGGCCTTGAATGTTTAGCTCAGCCACAGTGATAACCAACTAAAACTACCTAATTAAATGACTAAGTGTGGGTCACTAATCATCAACAAAACTTTGGGATTAAAAATCTTCCCCTTTGATATTAGTGGCAAAAACACACTTATCATTACAATTCATTCCATCCAAAATCTTGCCTAAGTACATACTGTACTCCCCCTATGAATGTATATCATACTACATACAAAACTTTACATAGTATACATGCCTTAAAAAAAATATTTACATGGATACCTGTACTGATCTCCTTATGCTGTATCCTTGTTAGTCCTATCAGATTCCCCCTTGTTTTTGTCACTAATTGCAGGTGGGGTCAAGTTATACTTGCCCAAAAACTATTTATGAAGTTGTAAGGTGGACACAAATGCAGAGTCCCAACTATCCTTCACAAACTTCATAACCTCTATTTTCACTTCTAGCTTGGAAGCTAGACTTACTAAACTTTCTGCAGTGGAGAGATGAGAATCTCTCTTAACCAATTTGTTTGCAGATGAAATTTCTTTCTGAATGACCTCCAGATGAGGTATCAGACTTTTCTGAATAGTAATCAATTTGGTCCTAATCCGACCATCTTCAGCCATGAGCTCGGCTATCCTCCTTTGTGCATAAGTCAACCTATGAAAATGTAAGGAGCTAGTGCTAGCATCCATACTCAGTGAATTTCCAGTTGACTTTAAGTCTAAGTGCAATTTCTCTAAATCCTATTGATTATCCTTTGTGAAGAATTCAACATCAGATAACCTCTTATACAAAGAATAAACATTTGTTGCAACTGCCTCTAAAATTTCTACAAGAGAAGAAAGTTCAACCTATTTTACCTTAATCTCTCCTAAGATTTTTACTAGTGCTTTGGTCTCAAATTTTCTCTCAGACCATTGCAACAACTTTTCATTGGCTTCAATATTGTCATAATTTACCTTTTGTACAATATGAACTAACTATTCAAGAATAGGGGCTTGAGGGTTTTCATCCTCCATGTCAAAAGCCTTTACAAATATATCTTTTATGTCATGTAGCACTTTCTTTTTCTTTTTCTCCCTTTTCCATTCCTCTTGTCTTTTCTTCCTCTTAAGTAGCTCTTGAAGAGTTTCAATCTGTTCATAAGAAAAAAAATTGGGATCCCATGGTGGAATCATTATAACTTTATCTAATGTGACATCAATAATCAGAGACTTCTTCCTCATAACTTTCCTCTTCTTAAATTTAGGTGAACTACTGCTCGGCTTTGTTTATACAATACTTTTTCTAGGTTCAGTAGTAGTCACCATTGCATCTTTCAGTTCAGTCAAAATTGCTTGCTGATCAGGCATGCTTCCAGTCTTAGTTCCAGTGGGAGTTGATGATGTAGAGTGTGGTAGATCAACCAACACTTGCACTGCCTCTTTCTCTTTAGGCTCATTGTTAGTATCTCTTATCTCCTCACTACTATCTAGAACTAATTTCACAACTTCAAAAATAGGTGAATGTTGTATAATTACCTCTTGTTCATTTGTTTTCTCCTTTTCTGCTTCTTCTTGAGCATCCTTATCCTCAGATTTATTTTGATTTCTCTCTTCATCTTCCTCTATACTCTTCTCTTCTTCAGCCTCAGTTTCCTTAATAGGTGATTCTATAGTTGAGTCTCTCGGCTCATCCTGACCCTCGGCATCCAAATTGCTAGTCATCAATTGTCACATCAATTGGACTATCAATAGTCAGATCAATAGTGTTAGATATCTCTGTTTGTTCTTGTGCTTCTGTTCCAGTCTTCTCAAGCTTAGTAAAAATGTGAACTATTGATTTCTGTGGTACAGGGGTGGATTCAATGTCTTTATCCTTCGGCTCAGATGTTCCTTTGTCAGTTTTCTTCTCTTTTGGAGAAATCAATCCAAAAACTTCCTTCCAAATCCTAGTACTCTACTGTACTATCCCTTCAATATCATTCTTCAAGATAGCATAACCTCTCTATTTAGGTATAAATTTGTGCTTTACTCTTCAACAATTTTTTCTCTCTGTTTCTTGGTTAGCTTAGGAATGACTTGAGCTAATGTGCCTTCCCTTATCTGTCTTTTAGTTGTGAGTGAAAATTCCCATTTTCCAGATAGAAAATTATATAACTCACTCAGAACATTGTTTCCTATTGCTATAGGAGTTAATTTTAAATTACACATCATGTCTAGAAGAGCTTCCCAAACCTTATGCTTGTCTTCTACCTTCAATTTTTCATACCTGATAAACTTAAAACCAGATAACCCTGCAAAATTTCTCAAGTTCTCACATACCTCATTAATATCTATGGGTTTCTTGAATGGTGTTGTTGGTATGTTGCTGGGTTCATCAGTTTATATCTTGTCTTCATCACTTTCTGGATCCAAATGTAGTTTCTTTCTTGGTCTCTTAACTTGTAGGCTCGGCACAACCTTTGTTGCAAATTTTGTCTTTGATCTAGAACTACTTTCTCCAATCTTCTTTACATAAACTTTTGTTTTCTCTACTGGTGATGTGGTAGAAGATGCCCTTGTCCTTGGATGATTTGCAATGGGAGGGGTAACTCTAGGTTTTTCTTTACTCGACTTGGTTACCTTGGCTACTACTGGTCTCTTTCCTTTTTCCTTAGCAGTAATCTATTCTTCAGATTCACTTACTTCTACATCTTATTCCTCAGATACATCTTCACCTTATCCAGTAGAAATTTCTAGAGGTGCATCCTCTAGCTCCTCATCACTTGGCAAGCCAACCATCTTTTTCAGAATTTTCACAATCTTTTTCCTCTTTCTCTCCATGGTTCCTGCCTTAAGATTCATTGAAATATTTACCTTTGCTTCATCATAATTCCCAAATATTTTAGGTTTTGTATCAATATCCTCTGCTAGGAGTGTTGTGATAGCTGTTGATGCTTCATCAATATTAACTTCATAGGGAAATGGCTCCAACCATGATACCCTAGGTGTCACAGCCTGAATATAGGTGTAATCTGTATCAACTAAGAAACATATCTCTTCATAGTGCTTCTCCACAAGTGAATTGGGAATTATAGTCCTCAACCTCATTCTCTTTTTGAATTCCACAAAATAATTTCCCATAATACTATTGAAATTATTGCCTAATTGCTGAATACATTCACTAATCTATAAAGTGATGGGTCTATCCTTCTTCCAAACAATATTTCCTAGAGTAGTAAATGACTTATGTACATAGAAGAATATACATATTAACAAAGAGCCAAACTTACATGATGAGATTTTGGCTTTCCTGATTGACAGTAAGTTCTTGGCTAGTTGTGTCAACTGCAGCTTGACAAGGTCATAGGTGTGATTATTTTTTACTATCTTAGATGCTTGGTCCATGGCTGTACAGGGAACACTATCCAGTCAGCTCGACTGATAGAACTTGTGTGCAATCACTCTCACTCCAAATTCAAGTTCTAAGTATTCAATTGTAGAGATGGTCATACCTCTATTGTTCTAGATAGCTCCAGTGTTAGCTGCTAACTCTTCTTTCTTTTGATCTCTCATGGTCCGCTTACCACTGATAAGAGGATATCTAGTTACTCTATGGATAATATCTTTTGTGATCCTAACTGGTCCATTGTCCAGCCACATATGCATATTATGAACTCAGCTTAGGACAACCTTAATCCATTCATCCTTGAATTCTATCAAAAAATATAGGGCATGAGTTAACCCTTTGTCGGCTAGATGCTTGAATTCGTCTTTCAAAATTCCATTTTTGTATAACTTGTCAGTGGATTGATAAGTAGGAGATATTTTCCACAGCAAGTCAAATTGTGATATTGCTATCAGGATTCAACTATGTATTTTTTTGAGTCAAACTCATTGACCCACGATTCATGAGTAGTGGTTCACACGAACCCATCTCTCATGAGAATGAATGGAACACTTAGCACTCATTGGATCTAGGTGATGCAGACAGAGGTGAAGCACCTAGATCCAATGAGTGCTAAGTGTTCCATTCATTCTCATGAGAGATGGGTTTGTGTGAACCACTACTCATGAATCGTGGGTCAATGAGTTTGACTCAAAAAACTACACAGTTGAATCCTGATAGCAATATCACAATTGTCAGTGGATTTTCTCAATTCGTTATCACCCACATTGCCAATTTTAACCATGTAGCAAGATCTAACATCATGAATCATAAGTACCTTTGGTGGGATTGATGAGAGCCGACTCCATTTAGATCACTTAGAATTGCACTTTTGGGAATGACATGAAATTTTGGTGGTGCACATGCATCACTCCTTACTAACTTAATTTGATTCAGATCCTCCTCCATTCCTTTGACTGGTGCGGAAGAACTTGTAGCCATAATCTCTTGAAGTTAGGGTTTGAGAATGAAGAACATAGTACCTTGGCAAGCAATCACTTTGCACTGTTCAACTTAGGGTTGCCGATGGCACACTGACAAAATTATCGAAACAAACTTTTCTAAGATCAAATTTTGCAACTTCTTCGATCGCTCTATAAATACTGAAAATTGCAAGGTAAAAAGAAGAATAGATCGTTGCTCCTTATATAGACTCGAAAGGTCAAGATAGGTAAGCAATAAATATTTTTCCTGTTAGGTTAGTGCAAGCCAGCTGTTATTGGCCGACTAACACAACTTGCATACCACTCAGCTTACCATACTCGGCCATCACAACTTACTCAGCCAACCAAATCGACACCTATAGTGCAGATACCTCTTCTTGACACTTGCCACAAACATGTCCTGGTACATCTTAACATATGCAGATATGGACTTTGGCACATTTACATATTAGGAATTGATGTAAGACTTGAAATTTAAATGCAATTCCTTACATACCTCTATAGATTAGTTAGATATGGTGTGATCACCTGATCCATTAGATTGGGTGATCTTGGCTTCAGTGGATTCACTGCTGCTCGGCTCTGTTTTCCTTACCCATGTCCGATTCATTTGTGCTCTTATTTCTTCAATAGTAGGAGTGGGAACTCTTGTCCTACACTCTCTCTTAGTGTGACCTATCTTCAAACAACTAAAATAGACTAAGCTTCCATTCATCCAACTCTTAGATTTCCCTCTAACATGTGTCTTTAAGAAATCTTTAGGTGCATGTCCATATTCTTCACAGTAATGACAACTCTGCCTTGTATTATAATCCCAGTTGTAAGTGTTGCCTTTCTTAGATGCTTTTTTTTATGTCTTTGATGTCCATTGTTGTTTATCATTGGATCTACAGTATTGTGCCTTATGACCATGTTTCTGACCCTTGTAACAATAACCATTAAATCTTGGTTTGGGGGATGCATCACTTGCTTCAACCCAACATTCATGTTCTTTATGTCCAAATTTCTTGCAATTAAAGTAGTAACCATTCAACTTAGGTTTAGGATTGGACTTACCTTTCTTACTTCAGAAAATGTTTTCTATATGACTTGATTTTCCATAGTGGTGGCAAATAGGCTTGTTTTGCTTTGTCTTTGCATTCCTCCTTTCACCATTCTTAGATGATTCTCCTTTCTTAGAAGATGTCTTTGGTTTAGTGTGACCTAATCCAGAAGAATCTTTTGACCTTCTTGATGCTTCCATCAGATTCTCAAAATGAGTCAAAGATTCGTTAGGCTTATTCAATCTTTCATTAAGTTCTTTCTCAGATCTCAAATCATCTTTCAATTGATTGTTCTCAGATCTCAAATTTATCATTTCCATATCTTTCCTACTAATCTCCTAATTTGCAAGTAGCAGTTGATTTGCCAGGTCAACCTAATTTATTGTCATCATTTGAACATCATGTGTCCTTTCATCAAGTCTGACAGTTATCACTCTTTTATCTTCTTCTACCATAGCTTTGTCATCTTTAGCTTTCTTCTTTTGTTCCACTACTTCACATAGTCTCACTGTCTACATTTATTGTTCTCTTTTCAAGTTTCTAACTTCTTCACCCAGTGCATTGTTCTTTTCCAGTAGATCTGCAATTGCTACATCGCTCTTAGTAGAATCTTTATTCTGAAATAGATTTGCAGTGTCATCTTCCTGGTCATGAGTATCATTCATTTGTTTGGCCAAATATTTCCTAGTTGTTAATGATTTCTTCAATTCCTGTCTTGCTATCTCAAGTTGATGTAATGCTAGCTGGATCTCAATCTTTTGTTTCTCAATGACTTTACCCAACTTGTAAACCTCCATCTCAAGATCTGTACTCACAAGCTGATTAAAAGCTTTTGTAGGTGAACTGTGCTTTGATACCAATTGTTGGAAGTACAATAATGGGAATGCAAGATACTGAGAGGGGGGGTGAATCAGATCTTAAAAATTAACCTCTTAAACAACTTGATCCACATTCATACATATATGAATTTAACCTAACATCAGATAGCATCAATAACATGAAATGTATAACTCATAACACAAAATTTTGGTAACCCAGAAACCCAAATAGGTAAAAATGGGATGGGGATGACACCCACAAAATCTTCACTATTGTAGCAATAAAGTGTGCCTGTTAGGGCTACAAGAGTTTGATTGCAATATGTAATCTAGCTGGTTAAAGTTCTGTTCAGTTAAGAACTAAAGATCATTACAATCTACCTTGTTAAAGGTTTTCAACTTACAGTAAAGTAAGCACTCTGCTAAGAGATTTGAAACAGTCTGCTAGAACCACTCTACTAGGAGATTTCACCTGATACACCAGTTAGAATGTTCCAAGTAATGATCCTTCATTATGTACTCAGATGCTGATGATGGATCTTCTCTTTCCAATAACTTTTGTGATCTCTCAATCTGATATGTCTTTTCTCTTCTTTTCATTTCTCTGTCATTCTGCTTGATCTAGGATTCTGCTCAAAATGACTTACTATTCATCTTCCATGAACACACAACCCTTCTTTGTATATCTCTTGCTCACACTCCCTTTCTAGGGTTAGAAGCAATCTTATTATATCTTTTTGGATCTGGCAGCGAGATCTAGATCAACGATCAAGATCTATTGTTTATGCCTCCAATGCATACCGATTTCCTAATTGGTTCCATGCCATGCATAGTATAAAAAAATTAAATGCAAAATTAACTCAGTAGACAAATATTAAATGTGTACAAATGTTGGCCCAAATCTCATACAAGTCAGCCTAAACCGTTTACTTCAAAGTTTGAATCAATCCTGACATGTATGCAAAAAATGGTTCTGCTCGACACTTAACATCTTTGTCACTCGGCACTTAATATTCTACTCGGCTCGGCATGATGTAACTCGACAACCTGAAACTTTCTCGGCAATGTTTCTCAGCCTTGTATGTTTAGCTCAGCCACAATGATAACCAACTAAAACTGCCTAAGTAAATGACTAAGTGTGGGTCACTAATCATCAACAAAACTTAGGGATTAATTGCACACACTCAAGTCAATGAGTATTTTTGTCTGCATTTGAACAAGTGTAGCAAATAGAAGAAATCCTTTCAATAAAGGTGGATTTAACAATCCTATTGGAAATCTCTTAACTGAGTGCACACTAAACAGTGTTGCTAAAGCTCTTAATAGAGTAGACCTTAACTAGTCTCCACATAATACTCCTAACAGGGTAGATCATCAGAAGTGATCAAATTGTAAGCATTAACTGACCCCTTCCAATCTGCGGATAGTGATGTTTTTTTGGGTGCCATTCCCACTCCATTTTTTACCTTCTAACATGGGTTTTCTGCATTACCATATCTTGTGTTATCTATCAATTATTTTCATGAATGTTTCTATGAATGTCTACATACAATTAAGATTATGAATTGCTATCACATGCATAAAAAAGGAACAAAAGATATGCTCGATAAAGAAAAGATTTGATTACATAAGGATAAAGGTTAATTAACTAAAAGTTTTAGAGGTACTGATTCACCCCTCCCCTCTCAGTACACACTTCCCATTATTTCCAATAGGTAACATGTTTTGTTTGTCTTGGAAAATATAATCTTAAGGCCAACTGTTTGGTCTGAGTCATGTATTTATGTTCGGTCTTGGATCTTGTTTGAGGAGGGGGAGTTAGGTAGTGAGTTAGGGATTTAAGAAGGCTATTTAGTAGTTGTAGGTTAGGAAGAATAAGTAGGTTTTCTTTGATTAATTCCTTGACACTGGAGCTTGGCATGTTAGATTGTTGTTGCAGAACTTTGTATCTATTTACTTGTTAATGAAAATAATGCACATGTGTTCCGTAGTCTAGATCTATGTGTTTACTTCTCAAAATCATTGAGTTTATGCTATGTAACTCTTGCTGCAAGGTTGTAGTGTTCATTTTCCTTGCACCCTCTTACCTTGATTATGTTAGACATACACATCTACTCATGAAACCATGGATATGGACTAACACATCTATCCAAGGTCATATATAAATTTTGGATAGGGATAAATACATCTATCTGACATCATTCATGAACATGGACATACAGATCTGTTCATAAAATTATGATTGGGGACAAACACATCCAATCATAATCAACTCATGTGACTAGGGGAAAACACTTATAATCACTTACACCATCATGTATATGGGGACAAATACATCCATTTACAAACAACCAAGAAAATTGACTAGGGACTTACACATTCAACAAAAACATAGAAAGGCTTGAAAACCAAGTCCTCGTTGTTGCATGTGTAGCCACCATCGTAGATCAGTTCCATTCTAATAAAAAATGATATGATGTGATTTCCATTGCCACCTAGAAACTGATCATGGATTTTTTTTTGGCATAAAATGGGAATGGAACATTGGTTGTACCAATTTCAAAATGATCTACCAAAATGCTCAATGATGATACTTGCAAAAATAGAGATCCATTACATAGCACGAAAACAGTTTAGTTGCATTTTCATATTGCATTCATGTTAGATTAAATCTTGAATTAATAATTCCTCAAGGAAAGTGGGGATCAATCATCCAAGTCAAATCATCAATATCAAAATGAAGAGGTAAGGTCTATAAAATGTCCACATCATGATACATCAAAATTTCACCAGTCAATTTTACACAGTTGGCCCTAGATTTAGCATTTAGACTCACATTTTCCTATAGCCTATTTTCAACTCAAGAAAGGATTTTTGGATCCACATTGTGTCTATTCCTTTTCAATCAAAATTGAGGTTAATCCAAGTGGATCCACTCTCCATAATGTAATCAAAATGGAAATATGCTCAGTTCCTAGTTTTCAAGCATAAACTAGTGAATTCACATGTCCACACCATTACACCAACCATGAACATTGTATTAGTACATTTGGTGAGCATTAGATCAACATAAATGACATCCAACCTTGAATAATGTTAGGAAAAATACAATTGAGAGGGGGGTGAATCGGTTGTATGATAGATAATTAAAATTTAAACTTTAAACCAATTACTGAATGCAAATATGAACAATTCAAGAACAACACCATAACACAAGTATTTTTTTGTCGAGGAAACCCTATTAAGGGAAAAACCCCAGTGGGGATGGAACCCACAAAATAATTCACTAGAAATATTGTATCCATGTTAGGAGATCTAGTCTTGTTAGGAGATGAATATTACATCCAGTACAAGTCCCTGTTAAAGGACAAACCCTTTTAGGAGTCTTCTCAAACCTATTAGGAGTTGAATGAAATAATGAGCTCACTTCCTGAGCATACTACCCAAAGTGAAGGTTAAATCCACCTTCTGAAGGTTAAACCCACCTTCTGGACTCACTGTCTAAAGAGAAGTATAAAAGTATACTTATAACAGTGAACTGAATGATAACAACTTTCTTTTCTTATATAGTTCCAATGAAGTGCATTACAAATATAATCACTTCTCTACATTCACTTGAAGTTGTATCCACCTTCTCGCAACACCCAATACATCCAATCCATACCTTTAAAACTCAAGACACTTCTTTCCTTTATACAAGTTACAATAACCAAATAGGTCATCATGTTAAGACTTCTTCAATGCACAAAAAATTACATAGACCCTTGATAAGATACACAAGGTACCCTAAAAAATTATTTAACAAATATAAATCATTAGTTATGCACCAAGATCCATAATTCACACTCACTAATCATTAAGTACGTTACATCTCTATAGTTGACCCCAAATAGATCTTCACTAGTCCACACACCTCAGATGATGTAATTAGGAATCCGATGACCCAAGGATCACAAAGAATGTTCTCTCATGTATCTTTTATCATTCCTTAAGATCACATATCATAATTCATGCTCGCATCAAAGGTATCCAAAAAACTTAGAGACCAGCTTTGTCATTATCCTTTGTCACTTCTTTGTAACCAATCTTTACAGAAATAGCTATAACTCATGAAAATACCACCATAAAATAAAGAGACCTTAGATATAAGGTATACACTCATCCTTCTACAGAGATCCATTCTTGCATACTTTAACATGTCATACACTGTCTGTACACATCTATCAATCTCACCTATACCTATAATAATCAGTCTTACTGAGATTTATACTACATCCAACTAAAGCATATATTGACATCAATGATAAAAAAAATGAATGAAAATTCCTCGAACATAAAAAATTCCAATAATCTCCCCCTTTGAAATTGATGACAACTAATTTGAAAATCCATCAACCCAAAAGTAGCCTTCTTAATACAACTTTCTCAATATACTCTTCACAACTCCCCGTAAGGAAGTAGGGTTTTTCACTTATATCACCCCCCCTTTGACATCAATGGAAAAGGGTTCCACAATAGTGTATCTTTTCCAAATCTTCATTCCTGCAACAAACTAGGTGCTTAATCACCCAAATATGCTCTATTGTGTTATGTGATCACTCCCCCTGAGGAGTGCATCCAAGAATCAAGTCCATAGAATAATATAGCTATAATAACTACTAGACTGATGCATTCCTACATCATTTAGTTCTCACAAGGAGGTTTTCTCACCCCAAGCATACCTCTAAGATACTCAAAGGCATCTTTTGACAAAGGTTTAGTGAATATATTAGCTATTTTCTCCTTTGTACTGATGTACTCAGATTTGAATTCCTTTTCTGCAACCTTGTCTCTCATAAAGTGATACTTGATTGAAATATATTAATCTTTGAATGCATAAGAAGATTCTTTGACAAGTTTATTGTGCTTGTATTATCACAATGTGTAACCACTAGTTCTTCAAAGGTTATCCCAATGTCCTTTAGCATCTGTTTCATCCAAACAATCTCTATACAATTTATAGCAGTAGTTACATATTATAATTCAGCAACAGATTGAGCTATACAGTCTTACTTTTTACTTAACCATGAAACCAACCTATTTCCAAGGAAAATTGCTCCACCACTGGTGCTTTTTACATCATCAACACTTCCTTCCCAATCAACATCAGTATAAGCATGTAATGTAAAATCATCAGAATTTTCATACCATAAACCGTATTCTAGTATCCCTTTCAAATATCTGAATATCCTTTTAACTGTAGAAAGGTGAGTCTCCTTACGATTAGCTTGAAACCTCACAACAATTCCTACTACACTAGATATGTCTGGTCTAGTGTGAGTTAAATACTGCAAACCTCCAATCATGGATCTAAATTTAGTCTGAAAAACACTTTTAGATTCATCAGTAGTAGTAAGCTTGCATCTAGTAACCATGGGTGTTCCAACATGTTTACAATATTCCATTCCAAACTTATTTAGAAATTTCTTAAGATACTTGGTTTGAGAGATAGAAATAGCATGTTTACTTTGAGTAATTTTCAAACCAAGGAAGAAATTTATTTCACCAATCATAGACATTTCAAATTCACTTTCATTTCCTTAGAGAATTTTTTTCTCATTTTATCATTGCCTCCAAAGATTATATCATCCACAAAGACTTCAACAATCAAGATTTCATCTTCACAAGTTCTCAAATATAGATTACTATATGCACTACCTTTTCTGAAACCAAGATGCAATAAATACCTATTTAACTGAGCATACCAAGCTCTAGGAGCTTGTTTCAGACCATACAATGCCTTCTTCAATCTGTAACCATGTCTTCATCATCTGTTAAAGGAAAACCACTAGGTTTCTCAATGTAGACCTCTTCCTCTAGATCTCCATTCAGAAATGCATACTTCACATCCATTTGATATACCTTAAAGTATTTATGTTCTAAAAAAGAAAGGAACAAATTTACTTCCTCTAACCTCACAACAGGTGAAAATGTTTCTTCAAATTCTATACCTTCCTGTTGTGAATAACCATTGCAGACCACTCTAGCCTTATTTCTTACAACCATGCCATTTTCATTCATTTTATTTCTAAAACCCCATTTAGTTCCAATTACATTTTTGTCCTTGGGTCTGGGAACCAATTCGCAAGTGTTGTTTTTCTCTATCTGATCTAATTCTTCCTGCATTGTCTTAATCCATGATTCATTCTTACATGCCTCATCAGTAGTCTTAGGTTCTACTTGCGAAATAAAACAAAGTTTATTTCTATCTTTAGATCTTTTCATCATGCCCTTATTTACATCACTAATAATCTAATTCTCAGGATGATTCATCTAAACATACCTTGGTGTCCTTGGAGCTTCTATAGACTCATCCAAGCATGTCTAAACCTCAAGATTTTGTTCTGTCTCTTAACTTTTAGTATTCCTCTCATTCTCTAGAATCTCATTCTGAAAAATTTCATCAATTTCCACATTAGCACTTTGAACTATTTTTCTCAATCTCATATTGAAACATTTATAAGCCTTGTAGAATAGCCAAGGAAAATTCATTCATCACTTTGAGCATCAAACTTCCCAATTTCATCATCTCTTTTGATATAACACTTGCTACCAAATATTTTGAAGTATTTTACAGTAGGAGCATAACCAAACCAAAGTTCATAGGGTGTCTTATCCATACCTTCTTTGATCTGAATTCTATTCAAATTGTAGACAACAATACTAACTGCTTGTCTCCAATTCATATGAGATACACTACCTTCAAGAAATGTTTTCCTGACCGCATCCAGTATAGTTCTATTTCTTCTTTTTGCTATCCCATTCTGCTGAGGTGTCCTAGGAACAGAAGTCTTTCTGTATATCCCATGATTTTTGCAATAAGAATTGAATAAATCTGATGTAAAATCTCCACCTCTGTCTAACCTCAAATATTTTATCAAAGACCTGATTCATTCTCAACATTTGCCTTGAAAATATTGAAAATATTGAACTTATCAAATGCTTCAGATTTTTCTTTGAGAAATGCAACCCACATCATCCTAGAATATTCATCAACAAAAAGTATAAAGTACCTTTCACCATAGTAATATCTAGTCCTTTTAGGACCACAAAGATCTGTATGTATTAGATCCAACTTACCTCTTTCTGAAAATGATTTTCTTTGGAAGTCGCTCTTAGTTTGTTTTCCCATCACACACTCTCTACAAATAGTGCTAGTAGGCTTCAAATTTTTTTGGCAAATCTTTGACTGCATTAGTGTTACTGGCCCTTATAATATTATCAAAATTTATGTGAAAAAACCTTCTATGTCATAACCAACTGTCACCTACCTTTGAAATAAAACAAATTTCCTTTGCAGTATTTACCTCAAACACATTACCTCTCAAATTAGTACCTGATGTGATCAAGTTTCCAGATTGACCTTTGATAATGCATTTTCCATCTATATTGAACTGAAAATGATAACCCTTGTCCAAAAGTTGTCCAACACTCAAGAACTTGTGCTTAAGTCCATCAATAAGTAAGACATCATCAACGTTAGTTTTACCATCAAGATATATTGAACCAACTTCAATGATCAACTTAGGAGTGTTATCGCCAAATTTGACTACACCACCATCATATCTATTCAGTTGAACAAATTTGTCTCTATCACTAGTCATGTTCAACGTGAACAACCACTATCAATGATCGATTCTAATTTATTTTCAACATGGGAGACTAGAGGTTTTTCTTCATTAATAGGTTTGTCATCTTTAATAACAATAAATCCAATTTCATTTCCATCATTCAAATAATCATCATCAGACACACCTTCACTATCCTAGTAACACTCCCCATCCTTGGATTAATTAGACTTGTAAAACTTAGGCTTATGCTTAGGAACCCTTGTAGGACATGTAGATATAAAATGACCAATCTTATTATAAGAAAAAAATTTAAGGCGTAATTTTTCTTCAAACTTACCCTTACCTTTTCTTTCCCTTTTTGCAATTAGAGCCACAAGTTCATCCAATTTTCTTTCTTCTTCTTCTTCTTCAATCTATGCCCAATCATCATCATATTCTCCAAGTTCTTTATGTCTATTTCTAGAGCTCACAAGGCTTGATAAGGTCATTTTATCATTATGAACAATGTTCATCTTAGAAATCATGACTTCTCTGTTGAAATTCTTTGTTAGTGGTATGATCTCCTCTACTGCTTGCACTTTAGGCTTGTAGGAAGGTGTCAAAGATCTAAGAATCTTTGTGATCACTTCATCTTCAGTATATGTGCCTCCCAAATTGCCAATTCTAGTAACAACCTCTTTAACCCTTTGTACATATGCTCTAACATTTTCATCATCTCCCATTCTTAGATTCTCCATTTTAGCCTTCCAATTCTATAGTTTTTCTTTTTTAGTGTACTGATCTCCTTCATATAGAGCCTCTAGCCTTGTACAGATCTTGTGACATGAATCAAGGTCTTTCACCTTTGTAAACTCTACCTTAGAGAGCACACTTATTAGTGTTTCCCTTGTAACCATATTGCAAGAAAATAATTTATTTTCTTCCTCAATAACATTTCCTTATTCATCTTCTACCTTGACTAGTTCATCCTTCTTTGTAATCATCCAGTAGTCAATTCCCAAGAAGATCAGATGAGTTCTCATCTTGTTCTTCCAACTGCCAAAATTTTCAACATAAAATTCTAGACTCTCCTTCCTATAGAAAGTCATATCAGAATCACCTCAACCAGTTAAGCTTTCTCTCAAAGGACCACAATATTTGATACCAATTGTTAGGAATAATACAACTAAGGAGGGGGGGGTGAATCAGTTGTATGCCAGATAATTAAACTTTAAACTTTAAATTAATTACTTAATGCAAATCTGAACACTTCAAGAGAAACAACATAACACAAGTATTTTTTGTCGAAGAAACCTTGTTAAGGGAAAAACCCTGGTGGGGATGGAACCCACAAAAAAATGCACTAGATATATTGTATCCCTATTAGGATCTGATTATTACATCCAATACAAGTCCCTGTTAAAGGAAAGACCCTGTTAGGAGTCTTCTCAACCCTGTTAGGAATTGAAAGAACAGAAGATCTCACTTCTTGAGTATGCTTCCCAAAGTGAAGGTTAAAACCACCTTTTGGACTCACTGTCCAAAGAGGAGTATAAAAGTATACTTATAACAGTGAACTAACTAATATAAACTTGCTTTGCTTATATAGTTCCAATGAAGTGCATTACAAATATAATCACTTTTCTACATTCAGAAGAAATCACATCCACCTGCTCACAACATCCAATACATCCAATCCATACCTTTACAACTCAAGATGCTTCTTTCCTTTATACAAGTTACAATAAGCAATCAGGTCATCTTGTTAAGACTTCCTTGATGCACAAAAAGTTACACAGACCCTTGCTAAGATATGCACGATACCTTACACAAGTATTTAACAAATATAAATCATTAGTTACATGCCAAGATCCATAATTCACACTCCCCAATCATTAAGCATGTTACATCTCTCTAGTCATCCCCAAATAAGTCTTTGATAGTCCACACACCTCAGCTGGCATCATCAGAAATCCGATGAACCAAGAATCACAAAGAATGTTCTCTCATGTATCTTTTATGATTCCTTAAGCTCGCATATCATAACTCATTCTCACATCCAAGTTATCCCAAAAAATCAGAGACCATCTCTGTCATAATCCTATGTCACTACTCTGTAACCAGTCTTTACCAAAATAGCTATAACTCATGCAAATATCACCATAAAATTAATCGACCTTACACAAATCTGTGCTCGCATACTCTAACACGTCATATGTTGTCCATACACATCTGTCAATCTCACCTATACTTGTGATACTCAGTCTTACTGAGACTTCTACTACATCCAACAAAAGCATATTTTGACATCAATGATAAAACATAAATTTTAACACCTCCAACAATAAAAATTCCAATAGAATAGTAGGTCAACTTATTTGAGCAACACATTTTTACATCCAACGACGAGCATTAGATCAATATAGTTGAACATTTGATCAGCACACATTTATTCATAGGTTGAAACTGAGAACATATTGTCACACAAATGAAAAAATATTCCTTCAAATAGAATCATCATAGGTTATCACCAATGAAAACACACACACACACACACACACACACACTACTCCATATCTATACCACACATCTTTCTCCATATTTAATATCTATCTTAGCATGTTATCTATCTTGGATATATAAACATGTAGATGTTATCTCGAAATCATTTTTCTCATCAATATTATCAATTAGACACATGGTTTTTTTATAGGAAATTAATTTTAAGATCCTTTTCAAGTCGGTGCAAGTTTTTTTTAAGGAGAGAGAGAGAGAGAGAGAGAGAGAGAGAGAGAGTTGTTGGTGGCAAAGATTTTTTGGGTGATTAGGGTTTTATGATTTCAAGTTGAAGTTGCGATCAGAGAGAAAAGAGTAGTTACAAAGTATAGAGGTACAGAGTATAAAGAGGTTATAGGATCTGTTAATCAATTAGTGGTACATTCATATCATTTATCTTGTTATCTTCCTAATAGTTGTAGCAGGCAAAATCCCTTAACCAGGTGAACTTTAATAGGTTATTTTTGTAAATCCTTTAACAGGGAGACTTCTTTATTAAGGTTTTAAATCCTCTAACAAGGTAGATCATAGTTGATCTTATTGTACTCCTAAAAATGTACTAGTCACTTATAACATGGTGAACCCTTAGAAATGGTATTTGTAGCTCCTAATAGGGCAAACTCATATACTGCAATATTGGGCTTGTGGGTGTCATTCCCACCGTAGTTTTTTCCCCTCTTACAAGGGTTTCCACGTGAAAATAACTATGTTATGTGTGTGAAATTTGTGGATGATTTTGTTACTGTTCTATTCATATTTGCATTAATTACTCACTTTATAGATTTGGAAAACATTGTAGTAGTTTTTTTTTCAGTGGTTGAGTTAGTCCAAAAACTATTTGTACTGATTCACCCCCCCCCCCCTCTCAGTACCAATCATTCCCAACAATTGATATTAGAGCTTCAGTCCTCTTGGTAATAAGNCAAAAACTATTTGTACTGATTCCCCCCCCCCCCCCTCTCAGTACCAATCATTCCCAACAATTGATATTAGAGCTTCAGTCCTCTTGGTAATAAGTCTAACAACTTGGCATAAATATCCATTATCATGGACGAGTATAGGTATGAGATGAAACTTGATAATGCAAATAGGATGATCAGGGAGCTAAAGGAAAAGCTGAGACATTCTCTTGCAAAGAGGAGAGAACTTATTGATCAAGTGAGTGAAAGTCAAGACTACATAGAATAAATGTCTGAAGGAAGAACATCTCAAGAATAAGAAGAAGCAGTAGTAAATTTGGTCGAAAAGAATAAGAAGCTTAAAGAACATATTTCTAATCTGAAAAGAGAACTAGAAAGTCAGTCTATCAGGATGTGTGAATATCTAGAGGAGAAAAGGAGTCCAATAGCTGCCAATAAAGTTGTTGATGATGCCCTAAAAGAAAAAGGTGAAGAACTTGTCAAACTAAGACATGAATAGACCCTATATCAGAATCAAAAGTAGGATACTGGTACAAATAAATTTCAAGTATTAGATGAGAATGAAAGACTTAGTAAGATACATGAGTCATTGAGGAAAGAACTGAAAGCTGAGAAAGAAGAAAATGGAAAACTGAGAAAATACAATGAAAGCTCACAGAAGCTTGATGAACGACTAAAGAGTCAAAGAAGACACATAGATAAAACTGGTCTAGGTAATTCAGGAGAAGGAACACTCAAATTTTGAGATTCCTCTAATGCTAAACGTAATGAGGAACATATATATCAAAAGGTAGATCCAATCAAATCATTTAAGAATACTAACAAACCTGCTTGCTATAATTGTGGAAATTTTTGTCGTATTGAAAATATGTGTAGAAGCATTCCAATGAATGGACCCTACTATTTTAATGGTCATTGTTACAATTGTCACAAGTATGGTCATGTTGCATATGAGTGTAGATCTAGTAGTAGTTCCTGTGGTGGTAACTTTGATGGATATTGTTTTTCATGCAACAAGTATGGACACAAAGCTAAAAATTGTAGGTCAAGAGTATATGCACCTAGGTCACCTGTTCCATCAATGAATAATGTTAGAAAGGAAAGAAAATTCAACACTACATGTTCTATATGTGGTAACTACATACACCTAGCAATAAATTACAGAATGAGAACTATAAGAGGTAATTCTAGTCCTTGGAAATCAATCGGTAAAGCATGTTTTGTCTGTCATAAGAAAGGTCATATAGAAAAATAATGTTGGTTTAAGAGCCAACCACCTCATCAATCAGAAGATGGAAAAGGAAAGAAGGTTGCTAATATTGAGGAATTTAGAAGTGATACGAAGAAGACTTGGGTGAATAAAGGTGAACTAAATTCCTCTGAGTTGACTGTGAACTCCACAAGTTCATGAAATTTGGAGGTTCCATCATTAAACTAAGAATGTTATTTTCTTGGGGGAGCACTTAAAGAAAAATCCATTACCAATCTCCTAGACTCAAAGAGTGGTAAATATCTATATGACTATTATGGTGTAAATTTCTATCATTTTTTTAATTTTGAGATTGTGTATGGACCACACTCAGATTTCAAGGTCAAATATTTATTTGATAGCTATTATTACTGTTGGTTGAACACCAACCGGTGATTAAGTGTTAACTAATGATATGCCACTATTTATAATACTGATGTATGCAATGTCTATTTATCTAACAGTATATAGAGGGAAAAAGTAACTTCTTTTCACACCTTTCACTTTCTCTTGAAGAATTAGATGAGCTATCTTGAGCTAGTGTGTGCAAAAGACTACTTTTATGATTAAGATCTAGAGATTATTTCATATCGAGTTTTCATGGAACTCTAACCTGTGTAGTGAAAGATATCATTTCAGTCGTTGATTAGAATTGTGTGTTGTTGCATTTGGTTGTAATGGTAGAGAATGTTGATACACCAGTTCTGGTGAACACTTGTGAGGAACCTCGACCCGTATTCAAACTATATCCAAGCAAAGTGACTGAGATAGATATGTCTAGTTCCCTATTCACTATTCCTCATACTTTGATGTTGATTGAAGATGTTTGATCTTACATTCATTGTAGAATCAAAGAATTGGGAGCTGAATAAATGCAAAAAGAATACAAGGATCTGTGTATCAATGGAAAATTGAAAGTCGAGCACATAGGAAAAGGGTTTGACTTATGCTGTGGACATTCCCACAAAATTTCATCTTGATTGGATTTGTTATGTGTTGAGAAGAGTACATGATCAATTCATATGGCTAGATAGACCATACAAGATTTCAAAGACATTGATTAGCAGGGTTACATGATTTTGAGCACAAGGTTTGGAATGTACATTGAGAATGATGGCTACTCACTTGGTCACTAAACTTACCAAATAAAAACTATATGGGAGAGAAATGACTATCGAGCATATTTCAGATAAGGAAGTTAGTTTTGCATTTATGATGATAGGATACACAATTTACCAGTCAAGTTGAGCTAATAGTGTGCCTGGTGGAGCTATTCACACTGCCTATCAGATTGTGAAGGATAATTCCACATCTAATCTATGTGAGATGATAAGAATCCAATTCCTAGCAAACATGGAAATGATTAAGAGAGCCAAGAGACAATCATTCAATTATGGAGCTCTATTGGTATGTATGGTTTTCTACGTTGAAATTTTTTTCCCCTGTAAAGGAAATGTTACATGGTCAAGGGATAAACCAGTAATTATGAAAATAAGTGAATTCATAAAGGAACTAAGGAAAAATTTCAATAAAGTCATGTGGGGTTATTTCAAAGGTTTCCAATCTAGAATGTATAAATGAGAAAGGATTCCAACTAGCATTGTAGAGAAGTACAAGAGTAATATTTGTTTTGTTGTAGACACTGATTCATATTTTGTGCAAACTATGGAACCTAGGACATCTTGGATTCCTTCTATGGGTTATGAAGTTGAAAGTGAGTTAGTATCTTTGCATGCTGATGAGTTGTTGTTAAAACCATTAGACAGAAAGGCATAGATATTTGGAACTCATGATGAAGTCATTTCGAAAAATTCAAATGAGTTAAAGGAACTGGTCATTGAAAGAAAAAATAGAAGAATGGTATCTAACCTAGAGAAAACATTTGGAAGAAGTGTTGTAGGAACATATCACACTAGTGCAAACCCAATTGAAGCTAAGAGAAAACCAACTACTAGTGAATTTCAGTCTAAAAGGGAATCTTCAAGGAAGAAAAGACAACATATTTCTATTCCAAAGAGAATATATAGGAGAAAGAAAAATTTAACAGATGAAGAAGGGACAAAATTAGATAAGGATGCCTCTGGATAAGAGAAGTAAAAAAAAGTTGGCCTCTTCTATTGATGATTTTGTGGAAGGTATTGTGGACAATGGTAGACTCGCTACTATTGGAAAAAGATACACCTTTGAAAGTATTGATTATTTTCATAAATTTTGAAGAATACCTTTGGAAATACATTCTTGCATCCCTAATGAGTTATATTAGGTAATTGATGCTAGATGGAGTGTTGCATTATAGTTGGATAGAGAGATCATGGAGAGAGAACTTATTCAAGTTCAACCTGAGTTTTGTGTTGAAGATGCTAAGATAATGATTACTGCTCACATGCATAAATTCAATATTAAGAGCAAAGTAGCTATTAATTTATGATACACAAAGTGTACATGATGAAACTGTTTAGTCATGGAGAGAACTACTACAAATAAAGGCAATAATAACCCAAGAAGAACAAGTTTATATAGAATCAAATGAACCAATACAAGGAAATGACACAGTTTCTATAGATCAAACAACTGGGAATATCATTCTAGACATTCCTAACTTAGTGAAGGATATTGAAACACAAGATATTAGTCTATCACAAACTGGTGGTGATAAGATTAAAACTATTGACATAACAGGGAGGAAGAATTTGTCATTGCCTTTGGAACACAAAGAAGAGATGATTTCTGAGAATGATATGGAGAAAGATGAAGAGTGTAAGCAAGTGGAGACTCTAAAAAAGATTGAAGCAGAACTTGAGACTACCAAGAGCTTAAGTCTTGTAGTATCTAGTGCACATAAGATACATAAACCTATGACTATTGTTGAAGATGATGAAGAATATTTACCGATCACACCGGTAAATATATCAAAAATGAAACCTAAGGAATTGATGAAACTTTCAGAACAATTAAGGGTTCACGCTATAAGAAAGAAGATGAAATCAAATAAGAAAAAGACACGAGTATTGAGGAAAGCTATAGAAATACTAGATGAGTTAGTGCCTGAGGCACATATGATGAAGATGACACACCTATTGATTAGATGGACACTCTTTTGAAGGCTATTCTACATCAAGTCCCAGACTTTTATATATTTGTAGTGAAGAATGTAGAGGAGACCTTAGAGAAGAAGATGATAGGAAAGATGATAGAAAAGATTACTACAAACATGATCAAATTGTCAAAATTGATTGATGAAGTTAAGAGTATATTGACTGAGGCAGGTCAAATTATTTTCAAAATATCAAGGTATTCAAACTTTGTTCAAGATTTGGAACAAAGCAGAGAAGAAGTTGAGAAGGAGTTGGAGCACTTAAGCGATCAAATTGATCCACTATCAAGTTCATTCACAACTTAAAATCATCAGGTCAAGAAAATCACCAACAAGGTTAAGAAGATTCAAAGTGAGAAAGAGAATAGATTGATCACTCTACTAGAACTTCAATCCACCTTATCTCCTACAATTGAAGTGATGCAACAAAATGTGAAAATTATGGAAGCTATATTTTCCTTTCCAGTCATGAACACTTTAGATAGCATGGAAGAGATAGCCTTGTTAGTAATAACTGAGAGGGGGGGCGAATCAGTGGCCTCAAAAATTTATCCTTTAATCTTTAACCACCAATCAATACACCTCAGATTATTAAGTCCCTATAAGATGCATGCCATGAAATACTTATAATATTTGACTATCTGTTGGTTTACCTTGTCTATCCTTATTCTCCTTGGTAACCGATAAGAAGTAAAATTATTTACCAAAACTCAGTAAATATGCAGAGTATACCAATCAATCTAGAAATGCATATGTGAAATGTAAAACAATAAAGTAATAAACCATACACACATAACACATGGATTTTAATGTGGAAACCCTGTTAAGGGAAAAA
>MU223775.1:3816977-3828722 GCA_018584345.1 Thuja plicata
TTAGTATCTAATCAATACTAATAATAAATCAACATAATCATGAGACATAACCCGAATCATCAAGTGACATACAAGATTCATCAAAAGTAACCTTAACAGAAGAAAATATAAATAATCGCTTATATATATATATATATATATATATATTCATATATAACATCCTAACTATATTCATAAAGGTCTTGAAGCTCCTCAATACATACTCAGAGATAAATACACACAAAAATTATACCTTTAGACAGTATGTCTGATATTAGAATCCTCGGGTAGTGGTTTATGAAATCATTGTAAACAAACTATAGGAATAGATCAAACAAGTATCATGAACAACTTAAGTTGTAAGAAAACATCGAAACATCTTACTTCGTTCAAAAACACAAAACTTATATTAGGGTTAGAGGGGTATTACATCTAATATATGTGGGATTGAGTTGTGAACTAGTATTTGATGAATATAATGGCTCTCTTAATACAAAAAAATATGAAAAGTGATATAGAATGATGTCCTAAAATACACAATTCTAAATGCACTACTCACAACCTTTTGTACACATATTGATGGATAGTGATTAAATCTTATAATTGTCAATCTTACGAATTTTAAAAAAATTAGAATTTAAAACTAAACATGTTACAAGGCCAGGGGTTGCATTGCTTTAGCAATGGGGATTTAGGGGTAGTTTGGGGTAAATCAGTGCGGTGATTTGATTTGATCAGTAGTGTTGGGGTTTGGAGCAACATTAGGCTGAGAAGAGGAGCGCCAATTGGATTTACACAAGCAGGCCAACTTGGTTGCATTGGATGAGGTAGCGAAGCCTACATGAAGAGTTGCATAGGGGATTGAGCCTTAGTAGATTGCGCTAGCATTTGATATTTCAAGGCAGCGATTGTGCTGACTTACCTGAGCGGTTATGTAACGTCTATGCATTTGTTGCAGATTAGACTTATGTAATTCGGGCTTAGCACAAGTTATGGGGCTGATGTTTGGGCGTTCAAGGCATTTGTAGCATGATTAGCGGAATGGGGCTGGGAGCAGATTTATCCAAGCCGTTGGTGCATATCTCAATGGAGGTCAACTCATTCAATCCTTGAGGAGGAAATGCCTTTATAAGGTGAGGCTTATTGAGGCATTTGGAAGATTGGGGGTGGCGAGTCATTTGGAGGAACTCATTTGGAGTTGTGCAGAGGGACTTGCGCATATCTTGGTGATTGGGGTTCAAAGCTGCAGAGCAGCAGATGATCGAATCATCAGATCATTGTATCTTTAGGCAGGAAATGTTGAGGAGGCAGCGTTGGAGAGACAATGACAAACAATGTTGGATCTGAGCATTAGAGTAGCAGCATAAGTGCAAAGTCTTGGAGGACTAGTGACTTAGCAGTGAGTTGGAGAAGAGTATTACAACGAGGAGGTGAGCTACACAAGGAACTGCCTTGGTGAAGAGACTCATTTCTTTGGGTCTTTGTAATCAATCCAGGGGCTCACTAGTGTTTGTCAACGCAACCGGGTTCCGTATTGTGCATAATTTATACAATTGGGGTTCAGCCCCATCCATATTCTGTGTTTTGTGTTCATTTGCTTGGGACTGTTGTTTTATAGTTTAGCCCGCATCACATTTTGTTGTGCCTGCATTATTTAAGTCATTGCAAACTTGGGAGGAGTGATAAGCTTTTGCATTGCGTTGAGGCGTAGTCTGGGTTCTCACCGCGAGATCACCAGTGCTGAGTGACTTGCTCCCAAGGGTCGCTACAGTTGGTATTATAGAAGTTTGAGTCTTGGACCGAGTTGTTTGAGATAGAGAAGATCGAAACTTGGATCGAGCTGAGAAAGGGAGACTTGGAATAAGTGGCATGATGGGGGATGACGAGAAAATACATACTCATGAGGTGGGTCATAGCAGAGATGGAGCTATGAAGCACAAGGACTGGCTACAAGCGCATGAGGAAAGGTTGGATGCATTGGAGGGTTCTGACTTTGAGGAATGGTTGATGGGGGAGATTCGACTTATGCAGAAAGGGAAGGCTCTCAATCAAGCTTTGTTGCAAAGTAGAATTGTAGATTGGAGGGATTCAGTAGAAAGTGGTGACTTCACCTAGGATGTGTTGAACACTTTAACCTTGAGCTTGAAGATGGATACTTGCGAGTTGTAGTTGATGATGTGTTTGGGCGCTTCGACAAAGGGAGGCCCGCTTTTCATTGAGTTCAACCAAGCAAGGGTCACCTCCCAGCACATTGAGGCTGGATGTGCCAGTGTTGAGGGCGACACTCTTGTTTAAGTGGGGGAGGATGTTACGGGGCCAGGGGTTGCATTACTTTGGTGATGGGGATTTGGGGGTAGTTTGGGGTAAATCAGTGTGGCAATGTGATTTGATCAGTAGTGTTGGGGTTTGGAGTGACATTGGGCTGAGAAGAGGAGTGCCGATTGGATTTACACAAGCAGGCCGACTTGGTTGCATTGGACGAGGTAGCGAAGCCTACATGAAGAGTTGCATAGCGGATTGAGCCTTAGTGGATTGCGCTGGCATTTGATATTTCGAGGCAGTGACTATGCCAACTTGCCTGAGCGGTTATGTAACATCTATGTGTTGGTTGCGGATCAGACTTATGTAATTGGGGCTTAGCGCAAGTTATGGGGCCGATGTTTGGGCACTCGAGGCATTTGTAGCATGATTAGCAGAATGGGGCCGAGAGCAGATTTATCCAAGCTGTTGGTGCATATCTCGATGGAGGTCGACTCGTTCATTCCTCGAGGAGGAAATGCCTTTATGAGGTGAGGCTTGTTGAGGCATTTGGCAGACTGGTGGTGGCGAGTCATTTGGAGGAACTCATTTAGAGTTGTGTAGAGGGACTTATGCATATCTTGGTGATTGGGGTTCATAGCTGCAGAGCAGCGGATGATCGAATCATCATATCATTGTATCTTTAGGCAAGCAGCGTTGGAGAGACATCGACGGACAGCGTTGGATCTGAGCATTGGAGTAGCAGCGTAAGTGTGAAGTCTTGGAGGACTGGCGACTTAGCAACGAGTTGGAGAAGAGCATTGTAGCGAGGAGCTGAGCTACACAAGGAACTGCCTTGGTGAAGCGACTCATTTCTTTGGGTCTTTGTAATCGAGGTAGGGGCTCGCTTGTATTGTAAACTGGGACAGTAGTGTCTGTCAACGCAACTGGGTTCCGTCTTGTGCATAATTTATACTTTTGGGGTTCAACCCCACCCATATTCTGTGTTCTGTGTTCATTTGCTTGGGACTATTGTTTTATGGTTTAGCCTGCATCACATTTTGTCGTGCCAGCATTATTTAAGTCATTGCATGATTGGGAGGATTGATAAGCTTCTGCATTGCGTTGAGGCGTAGTTTGGGTTCTCACCGCGAGATCGCCAGTGCCGAGCGACTTGCTCCCAAGGGTCGCTACAAAACAGCTAATGCATGTATATGGTTTTATGTAAGGGAGATGACTATAAATGGGAGAAATCCACAAGTGTAAAAGTCTTGACACAAAACTAGTAATTTTTTAAAATTGAAATACAATTATAATAGAGTGTCAAATTAAAGTTTAGACCAATAAATCAAACCATTAATCAGTAACATCACTTTGTGTAGTCTTTTGTTTAGCTTATCTATAATTTTAGTCTTCTTCTCAAAACACTATTGATAGAAGTAACCCATGATATTTTGGTACTATTTAAACTCTTTTTTCTGTGACATTCTAGACTTTGTAAATTTGCCTTTATTTTAATATGATATTGTTTATCTCTCTACAGCCCTTTAAAAAAAAATCTTTTTTATATAAAAAAATAATATCTCTATAAAATTACTTTTATATTTAGTCATTCCATATATTTTTAAAAATAAAAGACTTATTAATCATAGAATATGCACTTCTAAAAATAAAAAAATATGTACATGTTTTGGAAAAGGTCGTTTTCAGATGTGATTTTAAATAAACCATTTCAAATGTCATAGGGGACTTGAGCAAAAATAATTATTAATCAATAAAAGGCACCAGTTGTTTGTGGCTGTAAATCCAAGGAATTTACTCAATTTAAAATAATAAAAGCCCTATTGACAGTCTCCTTGCCTTGATTTTTATATGTTGTTTCTGCTGCGGTTTTGATAGATATTTAAAATTATAGATATAGATAGATATAGGTATATTTTAAGTAGTATAATATAAATTCTGGTTTGTTTTGGTGATTTATTTTATGTCATATGAATAGATGGGTCTTATTGAAAAAGGGAGGATGATTTCAAATAATTATCTAAATAGTATATTCTAAATTTTGATTTGTTAAACTTGTTGTCTGAAATCACACTAATAGATAGATAGTGGACCCTATTGAAAATAACAATGAGATTTTAAAAACATAATACTTTTAATTTGTTTTGGTTTATTTGTTTTGATGGTTCATATTAGTAGATTGTTCTTATTAAAAAATTCCAAGTAAAATTTAAATGACCTAAATAAATCAAAAAGATGTTTAGGTGTATAATAGATCCAATATTTTTCATGTAAGATTTCCAATTCTATCTAAAAAAAGAAAAAAAAAAGGCAAAATTTTGTCTTGAAATAAATATTCATGGTAAGCTCTTTTACAGATAGCGTGCAATTATCTTTATCTTGACAACAACTGCCAAATATTAATGATATCAGATTTTCAAAATCTATATTTTTTATCATTGTGATTTCTAAATTAGATTGTGTAAAAGCATTTTTCAACATTTTAAATGACACTCAATCATCCATTATCAAAATAATATAAAGAACTAAATAAAATAAATTATTAGATTACAACTCTCCTTGTAAATACAGAGACTAAAACTTGCAAATATGTTCTTTAGCAGAATGGCAATGCTTACTGATCATCCATGTTCCATAGTTCATCTGAAAAAAGCTTGGGATTTGAGAAGGCATTGGGAGATGAAGAATCATACAAGGAAAAACCCACATTTCCATCTCCCTGCAGCTCACAGAATGCCATGGCATTTAGAGATTCCACTGAAAAACTGCGAGGTAAGTCATCTGCACCTTTCTGCTTCAAACTTGAAGCCCATCTATCACCATTCTCTTCTTCTGATCTTCTACTCAATAGATTTGAAATTGATTGATCATCATCACTACACCGTTTTGAAAAGCAAGGAGAAGACTCTTCATTGTTGCTTTTCAAACAATTTGGTTTGCCATATGAAGTAGGGAGAGAGGAAGAACGCAGTAATGGCTGACAATTCAAATTGATTCTATGATTGCCTGCAGCTGTTTCCTGAATATGAGGTTTTTTCTTTATGACACTTCTCCAGTAGTTTTTTACTTCGTTGTCTGTTCTTCCTGGTAAATTCTGTGCAATTCGAGACCACCTGAAGTTGTGTAATCAGCAGAGCAAGAAAACACATTAATGGAAACTCATTATTATCAGCTGTATATAATACATATGTTCGTGTAATTATTTAATTTAATTGACACTTGTCTATATGAGTCGTCATCTTTTAGGAGTCTACTAGAGATGTGTTGAGTTCATTTCGACACATCATCCTAGTCTCTTGGTCGGTTTCGCCACCACTCCAGTTCATCCCTTCTTTTGTGGTTGGACTTGGTTGCACTCTATGCCTATATGTACTTGACTCCATTGAATCAAATGGTGACTTTGCTGTAATTGTTATGCATGCTTCTAATTTATCTCTTTCAGATCTTTTAAGTTTCTTATAATATACATAAATTAATGCATCATATGATCACAGTTAAACAGTATATTCTAAGTTTTGATTTGTTCAGATAATTTATCTAAAATTAGACTAGCTTTCTCAAAACGGTCCATTTAGTAGTTTGATTTTAAATGAGCAACTTAAAAAAGTCAAATTAAGAATGTGAGACAAGCTTGAACATCACACTCTGAATTTTGACTTGTTAAGGTACTGGTTCATGTGAAATCATACTCATTTATTAAATAGAATCCATCTAGTAGTATAATTTGAGATGAACCGCCTAAACAAATCAAAATTTAAACAAGTCAAATCAAGAATGTGGGACAAGCTTAAATAGCAAATGTTAATTTTGACTTGCTTAAATGGTTCTTTTCAAATCACATTAGCTTCTCTAATAGAACTCATTAATATAATTTGAGATGAGCTACCTAAACAAATCAAAACTTAAGAAGTATGGTTTAATCCAAATAAATGAACATATTTCCTCAAGATATATATACCTATTTCCCCAACGGGCATGCAGATCAACAATCATACGTTCTTCCTCTGGAGTTATGACTGTCCGTTTAAGATCTGGGGATAGATAGTTAAGCCATCTAAGCCTGCAGCTCCTCCCGCTTCGCTTAAGCCCTACTCAAAACAAAGAGAAAATTGATAAGTAAAAGACATTTTGCTAAAGAAGTTAAATGGGCTCTATAATAAATGGTTCATAAGGCACAACACTTGCTGAAGATTTCGCAAATAGGATAGCAATCTAAGTGGGTTTAAATTTAGGGGAAACGTCATGATTAAGCACACTTTAGTTGGAGTAATACTCTGATGGGTGATCTCTCAAAAAGACCCAACGCTACATCATCTAGATACAATGAATACTTAATGTACCATTCATTTAGAGCTAGATTCTTGTGACCCCATATTCATAAAGATGAATTCTTGTAAACCAATATTCATAGAACGCATATCAATACATTTAACTCCCAAATTACACACATCAAATCTTCATAGCAATATCATAAACTGCAAATTAGTAAATTAGTTCAAATCAAGAGTTAAAGCCATCATTCACGGACAAAACATTTCTAAGAAGACCTGTTGTTTTGGCTAGAAAATCCCAGCGCCCACTCCCATGAAGAGCAATGAAAGAAGTAAGGCGAATATCTTCCTCCATAGTCCAGGGACCTTTCCTTACTTTCCCATCTTTCTCCTTCTCCATCAAAATGGGTAAATATAATTCTATCCCCTCTATCTACTGAACTCTCTTAATTCTATAGATTTGGCGAAGAAGAATGAATCTCTATTTATTTAGAGACCCAAACAGACTTATAAAGGATAGAGCTAGTGAGGAATGCACTGAATGTGTGTTGACTGTTACAGAAACAGTCAAGGCAAAAGTACACGTAATCTGCAATGTGTATGATAATATTAGATTCACAAGGCCGACATATAATTTGTGACAGCGAAATTTTGTGTATTATATTTGAAACGCATGCATGATTGAATAGTAAAAGAGATATATGATTCTTATTAAGATAATGAAAATAATGAGAAGTGGCGACGTGGTAATGTAGTAAAGGATAGATTGTTAGTGGGTTGCGTTGTGAGGAAGGAGAACGATAATGCAGACGAGGCGTGGAAGAACTTTTTGTGAAAAAGCTGAAAAATGAGATCGTTGTTGGATTATTTCAGACCAGACTTGGATACGGATCAATGCTCCGTACCAGAAATATAATGCACTAGATTGGTGAAGAGGAATATATGGCTCGGCTTTCTTTCAATTTTATAGTATATTAATCTATGGGTAAATGATTTTTGATGGAAATAGTAGATTGCATAGGTGTTAGGTATTCTTTTTTTCATATAATAGATTATAATGATAGATTATAACAATGAGAGTAGTGTATATCTAGATTGAAAATTATCTTTCGATTAAGAAGGAGATGAGGTGTGAAGTGATCTTTTAATGGTGTTGCTATCCGAATTCAATTGTGTAGTTTTTAAGTCAAATTCATTGACCTATGTTTTATGAGTAGTGGTTCATGAGAACCCATCTTTCATGAGAATGAATCATACACCTCCTACCAAGGCCCAACGATTCTTATGTAGTTTTTGAGTCAAACTCATTGACCCATGTTTCATGAGTAGTGGTTCACAAGAACCATCTCTCATGAGAATGAATCATACACCTTCCATGAAGGCCCAATGATTCACCTATGTGAGCATTACCTATCTAGGCAATGAGTTCTCATTGATTCATTCATTCTCACAAGATGGTCTCTCAAGTATCTCCTAGGGATCCTATTTGTCAAGGTCGTGCATGTGTTGAAGTGCATCATTCATTCTAACAAGATGGGCTAACCTATCTCCTAGGGATCCTATCTATCAAGGTCATGCATGTGTTGAACATTGCTCTGTAGCGCCTTTAATTTTTTTTTTCTATTAACTATAATATATATTGAGTATAAAAAATAAGTGAGTTTACATCAGTTTCAAACTTACAAAAAAAATACATTATCCCTAACATACATAGGGAATTAGGATTCATGTATCAAATAGTGCATAAAAAATGAACTAATAACATAGTGAGAATTACATATTACTATTGACCAGCTCTATTTGGGGACCCAGGCCATCCATGGCAGCTCATGATTTGCCCATCTGAGCCTCAGATTATCATGTAAGATGACATTATATGGATTTGAGAAGTAGGCTTCCCAGGGAAGTGGAGGGTGTGCTGCAATCGGAGACACATAAATTGAGTCACCCCTAGGAGCCTACATGAGCTGATCCTGTGCAGACTGATTCTATGTTCCTTGGCCCAATTTTACTGACTCACTACTACTATCAATAAGCTCCTCAACCTCTGCTCCTGCACCTGTAGTGTTCCCCTATTCATTCCCACCCCTACGGTGCTCCCCTATGCGATCTCTCCTTCGATACCTGTCTATTTTTCAGTACTCTTCTACTGGGCCTTGATTTGTTGCAGCATTTGTCCTATAGTGACCTCAAAATCTGGGTCCCCTTCATCTTTGGCGGAAATTTTCCATGAGATCTGTTCTCTGTCTAGCACGCTCATGACTTCCCTGATAACCTTCAGAGCCTACTGTTCTTTAACCTGCAAGATTAAGGTAACCTGCGAGGCAACATTAAGATTTATGAGTCTCTGCAGAGACTCTGTGAGAATTCTAAACCTACTATTGAAAATATCATCATTCCTATACTTCCATATATGTCATAGTATGTGAAAGGAAAGAGTAGCCCATAAAAGATTGCATCTTTTGTTCAGTCCCATCATAGTCCCAGAAAGGATATCAATTATGTGAAAGTCTTTGTTTAGTTCCAGTCCAAATATGTTCCAGACAACAATGGCGAAGTGACATTCAAAGAAAATATGCAGGATAGTTTTGGGTTCAAAGCAATAGGAGCAAGTGTTAGGTTCACTAGAGGGTTTCTTAATAGGAATCCTATGCATAAGACAACGCCACATGAAACATAGCACTTTAGGTTCAGCAGGGGTGTGCCATAATTCTCGCAAGTACTTACTCCATGTGTTGGGGTCTAAATTCATATTCCATTTAACATTTAGGTGTTCATAGATGGTAACTATGTCAGCAAGTATCTTATATACAACCTTGGTTTTGGTATTCCATAATGGAGAGCCATCAATCCACTTGATAAGGTCCATTTTGTCAGAGTCAACTAAGGTATCTCTAGGGAGATTGAGCATAGAGCATGCATCTCTAAGAGTGGTGTAAGTCCTCCACTAGGTTAGGGGTATGTCAAATTTTGATACAATATCAACGCAGGTAATTAGATTCCCATCTCCAATGATATCTGACAAGTAACTAATGTCACTTGAGTTCCATTTCTTAGCAGAGCATCCCTGCAACTGGGCCACGAGTTTACCCCCCTTGTATAAATTCCACCAAATAGATCTCTCTCCACACACATTCTGATCCTGATCTAGCAAGTCATTCCCTGTCACACATGCTCTGATCTCCTCCCAACCTCTCCAGATAGATTGAAACACAACAGAGCCTGCAACCACCACCTTGAATTTCCCAGACATGAGATCTATGATAGGCATGTTCTTCCAGTGCTTAGTAAGCGCAAGGGTACCCTTGCTGATGTTGTATCTAGTCAGAATCTCCAAGGTTCATTACCTTGGGAAGCTTTAGCTATCCATTTGAAAAAAAGCACAATACCCTGCCATCTGAGATCCTTCAGCCCTAAGCTCCCTTGCACAATATCCCTAGTGCACCAATCCCATCTGACAGCACGAGCTTTCTTCTTTCCTTTTCCATCCAACCACAGATAGTCTCTGATAGCCTTGTGAATGAAGTTAATTTGAGCTTTATTGAAGAGCCAGGCTGAGGAGTAGTAAATAGGGTAAGCAGCCAGAATCTTCTGGCACACTTGGATTCTCCCTGCCTAAGAGAGGAACCTGTTGTTCCATTTATTCAGCTTCCCCTCAATCCTATTCTTAACCCAATCCCACATACTTTTGAGGTCTGGCTTAAAAGAGAATATAATGCCTAGGTACCGAATCTAGTGGAGAGGTCCTCCCCAAGAAAAACCAAATTAATGACTCCATCCTGGTGGTGAGTCATCCCATCCTAGCAGGGTTGATTTAGGGATGGACACCTTGCTACCTGAGGCTGAGCAGAAAAGGTCTAGCTTATCCGTGAGGTGCTTAAATTTGTATTCACTCATTTCAATCACAAGGGAGGTATCATCTGCAAACTGTACATTTATTAGTTCCTCATCATTTGGCAATCTGACTCCCATTACCTTTGGGGAGATGGAATAATCTCTGAGTATGTAGAATAAGGAGTTTGTAGCTATTATAAATAAGGCCGAGGCCAATGGGTAGCCTTGTCTTATAGATCTGGTCAATGGGAAGGGTTCAGATCTCACCCCATTCACTTCTATAACAATTGTAGCACCCTTCATTAAGGTGAGAACCATGTGATTGAATTCCCTAGGAAATCCCAGTGCTTCTAACATTGTGGTTATAAACTGTCATTCAATCTTGTCATATGCCTTCTCAGAGTCAATCAGGAGCATGTTGATCTATTTCCCAAATCATTTCCCCCATTCCATAGTTTCCCAATAGGTAATAAGGTTCTCCAATATGTACCTCCTAGGGTTTGTGAAGGGCTAATCACTTTGGGAAGGATATCTACCAGCCTCCTTGCAAGAACTTTGGCCAAGATTTTATAGGACACATTTAGGAGGGTAATAGGTTGCCAATTCTTAATCAGGGTTTTATCGCCATCCTTGGCTATGAGTTTGATGCAGCCACTGTTGATATCTGATCCCAGGGAGCCTATCTCAAAAGCCTTAGTGTACATACCTGTAACATGTCCTTCCTAGTCCATTCTATGTTATCCTTATAGAATTCAATAGGAAGCCCATCAGGGCTAGGGGCTTTGTCATTGCTCATGTGTTCTATGGCCTCATTGATCTCCTCCACTGAGGTCAGCCTGCTCAAAGATGCAAAGTCTTCCTCCTTGAGTTGGGGATGAATAATATTCTTGATCTTGTTCCTCCTCTCCTCCATCTCAGTACCAGACTCTTCTGAGGGAAAAAATTTGGTATAGTATTCTACAAAGGCTTGAAGGATACCTTCCTGAGAGGTAAGGGTATCACCTTCTACACAAAGCACTCAATGCTATTCTTATTCTCCTTAGCCTTAAGAAGCTGGAAGAAAAATATCGATCCCCTATCCCCCTCATTGATTCAACTCACCTTAAGTCCTTAGCCCTCTTCTTCCCAACCAGTTGGAAGACTATTTTCCAACTATTAGTGCATTGATTCCATCTATTGATGGCTTTCTTATGCCTACCCACCCCATGGTTGAACCATCTGACCATGAGGGTAGCTGCCTTGATTTCCTTGCACCTCAATAAATTTGTGTTAAGAGCAAAGGATTTCCCTCCTTTTCTGATGATAGGGGTGCTTCCTAAGAGAAATATATTGTTGACAACAGGGTGTTAGAAACACTGAGAGGGGGGGGGGGGGGAATCAGTGATTGTCTATTAATCACTTT
>MU223775.1:3850266-3871340 GCA_018584345.1 Thuja plicata
CACTAAATCTCTTGCAAGGGTGAAGATAGAATTCTTCAGAAAGAAAATTGGTTTGATCCAAATATGAATATAATTATTGATGTACATATTATTCATGAATATATATATATATATATATATATATATAATTATTGAAATATTTCAAATTTATGAAGATGATGATCTTCTGTGTATCAGTTTCTATTTCAGGGTGACGATCTTGATAATAGTAACCAAGCTTCAAGATAGAATCCCAAAAGGGGTTGAGTCGGATTGGTCCAGACATCTTGTTACTGATGTTATCACTTGTTATGTAACAATTGTTAAGATAGACTCCCGAAAGGGGTTGAGCCGGATTGGTTCAGATGTCTAAACATGTATATTGTTATTATGTTTGATAACTTATCATGATTGATATTCTTTTTGAATGTTTGGATTGGGCCAAATATCATGATATGAAAATTCTACTAATCTGGTAAACTCTCTCTCAAGAGGGAGTGTTAAAATATTGTTCATTCGAGTTTAATAAATGATATAACAATTATTATATATATATATATAATGGGATATAGAATATATATTAAATTAAATATATAATATATATTAAACTGATATATCAAAACAAATCATGATATATATACATATATATATATATATAATATCACGTAACTACAAATATTGAATCGACTGTTTAAAATGGTTAAAAGTGTTACCATATTTCATTGACGGAAGTCGCGATATCTATTGTGACTGGCATATGTGACAGTCACGATAATATCATGACTGTTCATATATGATAGTCACGATAGTATCATGACTATCCCATTCCATTATACTGTGTGGTCTTTATACTAAGCAATTTGTAAACCATTTGTTAGCATTGTGTTTAAGTACAAACAGTCATGACTTATCAATCACAATAAGTTATGACTGTTCACACTTGGTATCCTTCGATTCAATATATATAGTTATAATATTTTGTAGAATCAATCAATAGCAATGGAAATTGTATTCTACAGCATCTTAGTTCTTACAGTATCTTTAGATCCACATTTCTTAACAAGTAGGTCTCCTTTTATACCAATTTCAGGTGACAAAACAAAAAGGCTCGACTACACCAGGCGGGAAAAAGTGAAAAACCCCAAAATGGGCCCGGGTTCCAATGAAAGAAATACCTCAAGTATAGGTCAGCCTCGACCTGTACCCCCAAGTATAGGTCACATTCAACTTGTACCCCATGTACAAGTTGACCTTGACCTCTACCATAGGTATAGGTCAACCTCAACCTGTACCCTAGGAGGCACAATCTTCAGAAAATGCCCCAGGATCTCGGGGATGCAAAAGAAATAGTAAAAAAGGACAAAACATGAGGACATAGGGTAAAATCAAGCATAAATACATCCATGTTCTAGAAGATCACTAAAATGGAGCCTAAAAAAGGTCTTTGAGCTTCCAAATTAATGGGTGCTAACTTTTAAGATAGTACAAGGTCCAATTTCAAGGGTTTACGATACTGACTATAGGCTTTAGGGTAGTTAAAACATAATATTGGCTACATGATTTAGGGTATATGATTAAAGGATTTAAAGTTTCGTCTCTCTCTCTCTCTCTCTCTCTCTCTCTCTCTCTATATATATATATATATATATATATATATATATATATATATATATTAGGTTTAGGTCTAGTTTAAGGTTGAGGACTTATGTTTATGAGATTTAGAGTTTATGGTTAAGGGTCTAGTATAAGTTTTATGGCTTATACCTATAGGTTTTAGGGTTTATGAAACTTTAGGTTTAGTTTTAATTTAAAGGGTTTACGATGCTATAGGCTCTAGGGTATTGAAAGCAAGGTATTGATTATATAGGGTTTAGAGTTTATAGTGATAGGGTTTAGGGTTTTGGTTTGTAAGATAAGAAAAAGGAAAAGGAGGAAGGAAGAAGGTGAATGTAAATGTGTTAAACCTCCTAGTATTTTTTTTATTATGCACATTAGGGAAAGAGAAAGAGGGATCCCCAAATACAACCTTGAAGATAACCCAAATTGGATTAGCACAACCCAAATAAATATAGGGGTACTAATGAAAAATTCAAATTCTTTCAAGGGTGAATATATAAAAGATCCCTTTTTCCTTTTGAGTGTACTTTCCCTTTTATTGTTTGTTGATTGATATTAATTAAGGATTATTGAGATTGTTTGTATTTGATTAAATGACCTAAGGCTAGTTGATTGATTAAATGCAATGCAAGTAAATTGAAAGCACATGTAATAATCAAGAACATAAAAGACCTAACTAGATATCTAAAAGTAAGTTCTATGAAATGAAAAAGAGGAAATTAGACTCGCCTTGAGGGCTAGTAGATGTCACAAGATCAGATCTAAAATGGAGTAGCAGACTATAACATAAACTTAAAACACACTGGATCCGGAACCTGAAGACTGAAATTTTCCAAGTGTGAAAATCTGAATGTCCCAGGAATAGGTTGACTTGGAGGTACAGATCAAACTTGGATACATGTCGCACTTGGTTACAGGTTGAGGTTGACATGTATCTGCACTATCCACAAGTCTTAAATCCAAAATTCTAACAGAAACTATAACCCTAAAACAACCGAATCTAATCCTGCAAACTTGAAAACCTGCAAATCTGCACCTACACATAAGAAAAAAGGAATTTGTTCAGGGAAAGGGGCTTTCCTTGGTCAAGCCCCCATTTAGGAATTAACCTTGAATTGAAATAAAATAATGTAAAAGAAATACAAATGTAAATATTCACCTTTCTTGTCAAAGCTTCATAGATGGATTCAACGCTACCCACAAAGATGTATGAATGCTTGTATATAGAATGTAGGATGTCTTCACAAATGCAATAGATCTACAAGTGCCAAATCATAGATCATGGATGTAAATATGCTTGAATGCTTGAATAGTTCAATCGTTGAATGCTTGTGCAATGTTGATAAATATAGATCTCCTCCCTTGATGGCCAACTCCACTATCTCCAAGAAAGAAGATAGATCTATGGAAGGAAATACATGTTTGATTGAATGAAATGAATGCCTCCAATAAATCCTTTCTTTTCTTGAACTCCTTGAATACACCTTGAACTTGATAGATTGTAATTGATGGCTTGAGCATGTAATGGACATAGAACTTGGAGGTCTTGAATTTGTATCAAAATTTGGATCCCAAATGAAGTGAGTAGGTCTCCTTTTATACCAATTTCCGGTGACAAAACAAAAAGGCTCAACTGCACTAGGCGGAAAAAAGTGAAAAACCCCAAAATGGGCCTAGGTTCCAATGAAAGAAATACCTCAAGTACAAGTCAGCCTCGACCTGTATCCCTAAGTATAGGTCACATTTGACTTGTACCCCATGTACAATTTGACCTTGACCTCTACCGCAGGTATAGATCAACCTCGACATGTACCCTAGGAGGCACAATCTTTGGAAAATGCCCCAGGATCTCTGGGATGCAAAAGAAATAGTAAAAAATGGACAAAACATGAGGACATAGGGGAAAATCAAGCATAAATATATCCATGTTCTATAAGATCAGTAAAATGGGGCCTAAAAAGGTCTTTGAGCTTCCAAATTAATGGGTGCTAACTTTTAAGATAGTACAAGGTCCAATTTCAAGGGTTTAGGATACTGACTATAGGCTTTAGGGTAGTTAAAACATAGTATTGGCTACATGATTTAGGGTCTCTCTCTCTATCTCTCTCTCTCTCTCTCTCTCTCTCTCTCTCTCCAATATTTGTAAGAGTGAAAGTTTTTCTATTAATCTTGTTTGGTGTGCACCATATTTCTTGCACTACAAATGGTAAAAATTCCAAGGTACATGTGTTTTAGGCACACATTCTCTAAGTCTTTTCTAATTTGTATACATTATCGAACAAACAAATGTTTTTTTTATGGTGTTGACATTTTTCAAGCATAAGTAGAATATTCTATCACCTTTTCACTACCTCTTTGTTCATTCTACAATGTAGATAATGATACTTCAAATTTTTTGGATCAAAAGTGATCATTTGAGGTAAAAAATTTATGTTTTGTAGAATTCACAAGCATCTCATGAGTTTTGTATTTGGAATTGATAATATAGACTTTTCCTTTTTATAATTTTAATTATTCTATTGGAATTACTTACAATTCAAATTTTAATTGCAAGCAAGATGTGTGAAAAATCAAAATTTTGAAGAGTTTGAAGCTAACTTATTTTTTATTAAGGTAAAAATAGGTTTTGAAGGGGCCCCAAAACCCTGTACACAGAAGGAACTTAAAATAGAGCAATAATAGTTCCTAAGACAAAACATAACAGCCAAAGCCTAAGAGAAACACACTCACCAAAAACATAGAAAAAATACTCACAACTCACTACAAAAAAATGAAACATTAGAGAGCACTAGCGAGAAGAGAGAGAACTATCCTTTTTTCCCTTTCTTATGGGACCAAATGGTCATGTGAAAAGAAGAAGAAGAAGGCCTCTTAAATTTTTTACCTTTAACAGTGACCCAACCATCTTTAACTCTTGCAGCCTCATCCTGCCAGAACAAAGAATTCACAACCGAAGACCCAACACCCAGTAGTGGAATATAATCTTCTAGTGACACTCCCAGTACAAGGCCATCTTTCACCTCAGCCAAAGTTCTATCAGTAAAAGGATCTTCTGAACAAGAGATAGCATGAGCCAATACTCCTACAAGACTAGCCAAACTAGCTACCCCAGTCCCACCAGCAACAAAAATCAGTAGAGAAGGAGCAAGTTTAGCTCCAGCAGCCACATAACCACCAACAAACCCACCAACACCAGCAACCAACAGAGAAAGAGCAGAGGAAAATCTAGCAGACACAGAAACAAGCCTAGAAGCCACCATAGACCCAACAGGGGTTGATGGATGATGGATAGAATCATCCTTCTCCCAGGCTAAGAGGATATTTTCAGAACTATGTAATGTTGTGTGGAAGCACCCTTCCACCAATCGGGAGAAGATTTCTTTTTCTTGAAATCCAAGCCACATTGGGCTGAAATGTGGCTAGTCTTAAAAAATTTATGACATATAAAGGGAATAACCTCATAGTCAAGCTATTGGATCCAAGATCCTAAGGTTGATTCAATTTTGATTTCAGCTAGAAGACCCTTCTAAGTGTCAAGTTCAACTAAAATTCAAGAAAAAGTGGAATGATATATGTTGTAGGAATCATGATCCAACAATAGAAAATCCCCCAAAGCCTCACCCACTTCCTCAAGGATGGAGTCTTTCCAGAGATGAAGAGGGAGGTTAGGGAATCTAACCTATATAGGGATCTTACTGAAGACTTCAGATGAAGGATTAAAATTTGGGTGCCAGGGCTTTACCATAAGCATAAATTTATCCTCCTCCAAGCAAAGAAAGTGATCACACAAAATCATTGTTCTATCCTCAGCAAAATAAAACTTTGCAATGAAAAAACCCTTTGTCATAGGAAAGATGTGAACAATACCTGATAGCAATTTTTCCCATTTACAAGTAACCCATTCATGCAATAGGGGAAGGCTAGGCCAAAAACCCTGAAATGAGAAAATCAGTCAATGAGATTTAAAAATCTTTTTTCTGTTCTCCAAATCCCCTTCAGCCTCAAATGAAAGCCTGATTGAGATAGAAAAAGAAATAGGAACTAGAGTGGAAACCCTAGTTCCTTTCTCAGATATCATTGGCTTGGACACAGTCTTAGCAAAAGACTTCCCTGGAGCCTCAGAGACAAAATCCTGGATAGAAGGAGAGCCCACCGCCAAAACCCTAGCCACCACCTCATCAAGCACATTCATCTCCACATTCCTAGATGGGGCAGGGAGAACTAAAGGAATAGGTTGCACTTTAGCAAGATGAACCTACACTGGCAAGGATGAACACATCGAAGAGGCTCCTGCAGCAAAAGGAACAAGGAGGGTAGTGCTTGCATAAATGGTTGCACAAGAAGGAAGAGTCGCACTCGTAGGGGAAGGAGTAATCGCATTCCGCATGTGGGAGGGGTCCGATGGCCGTCCAGAGAAGGGGTCCACATTCTATGCAGGGAAGGTAGACACTTTTGAACACAATGTGATCGACCAAGTCGCAATGGACCGTATCGTCATAGTAGAAGGCATTATGTTTTAATGTGAAGGATGTTTGAAGCTAACTTGTTAATTGTAATATTGAATCTTAATTTTGTAGGTGCATTAGATATAAATTGAATGTATCAAATAATATCTATGTCTTACTTGTATGTACATGTATAATTCATTATCATACTAATGAAACAACCAAATATTCTAACACCAAAAGAGGGTGAAGCTAAGAATAAAATAAAAGATAGATAATGAGGAAACTTTATGAACGAATGAAATTGAATACCATAGAAGAGGAGATGCCTATGGAATAGGAACATGAAAATCCATGCAATGTAAGAGAGAGTTGGAATCGGTAGCACGAAGGTAATAGTTACAAAACCTTAATGTAATGAGACAACTGAATCATGAATTTGTGGGCACATCATCTGCAACATCTCAAGTTTAATGCAAACAAATATCAGCATCTCAATTTGAAGGCACACCATCGTCTCATGTTAAAATCACACCATTTTTAGCATCTCAAGTTGAAGGAACACCATCATCTTAGGTTGAATGCATGTTATTTATAATATCTCAAGTTGAAGGGACACCATCATCTCAGGTTGAATGCATGCTATTTATAATATCTCAAGTTGAAGGCACAATATTTATGATATCTCACATGAAAGAGGATCCATCTTCCACATCTCAAATTGAAGGCACAATAGTTTACATCTCAATTTCAAGTTACATCATCTCTCGTCAAAGGTACACAATCCAACCCTAATGTTGAGGCAACTCAAAATTTGAGAATACCTCCTAGAGTTTTGCATAGAAAGAATAACTATTTAATTGATATTGATACTAATATTTTGAAGCCAATGGTTGATAAGATTCTCAATTATCAAAGATATGATAACTAGATATGGAGATTATTTTTTGAGAATTTAAATGAGATTAGAAGATGTCAACTATTTTCTAAAATGATAAGAAATCTGAAATTTAGGCCCATCATGAAGATTCTTCAGCTAAGAATGATGGATGAGTCAAGTAATAAATCAATTGTAAAGAACCTAATGAGTGTATATGAGGGTATGGGGTCTACATCACACATGAAAGATAGTAATGTTAGACAATGTGTACTTACACCAGAAATAGTAAGCACTCAAACCAAGAAATATTGCATCATTAGAAAGACAAGTAAAACATTGAAAATAAGTATAAAGTCTCTCATGAGTGTTGTAGGAAGACATCAAATAGTAAATGATCCAAATAGTAACGTGTTATTAACATTATCCAATAGAATACCAAGAAAAGATAAAGAAATTGTTGAAGCTTTGAGATCCTTAATTAAATATTTTTTGAATAACAAAACATGTGTCTCTCCTAATCAAAGAGATGTTGTAAGAAGGCAAATTGGTAGTCAAATTATTGATCCACGTCCACATCATTTTTTGGATTTGACTCAAAGACCATTTTTGAAAAAATTTCAAAGATGTATCCTCAAATTAAAATTACTTAAAGTTATTTTGAATTGGAAAATCCATTTTATGTCAAAAGAATTAGACACAGAGAACATATTATTGTAAGGTACATATTGAATTTTCTAATCATCGCGATTTTTAGCGATATATATATGTATAGATTTTCATTCTAACTTTTTTTTTCAGGAATCTAACATAATAGATCCACCTAGATCTTTAAAGGATTTCATATCTACTATTTTATGTGAAAGAGTGGATGGTCAACTATTTTACAAGAGCTTATGATTGGATGACACGTGGGTTAATGGTTATGGCTTGAAACATTTTCCAATTTCTGAACATATGGAGAGTACACATGCGATTTGGAATGAAATAGTGGAATTTGACAAATATGAGACAGTGGCCTAGACTCTAAAGGATTGAAAATATTCCATTGTATTATTTTATGGGCATTTTTCATAATAAAATAGTGTATGAGTATGCATTTCATACCATATAGCTCAATGGTTGGATTTGCAATTCAAGTTATGCAAGGACACATTCCTACTTTATACTATTGTTTTTGGTAGCATTGTAAATTGTAAGCACCTTGCTAATGTATACAATTTATTCTTATTTAGCACCCATTTTAGTGCATGCGCATTCTTCTATGCATCATAGAACTTTATTATGAATTTAATTAATAAATATTTAAATATTACCCTTTTATTAACTCGATGTCATCTATCTCTATAAGGGCCCCTTAATTATGGGTGTGCCCCTTTAGTTATTTCATCTATTTAGTCATCATTTCTATACATGGGCTCTATTATCATGTGTGGCCTATTTCATATGTCGTCATTTATCACACCTTAATTATGCACACATTTTGAGTATCCCATGTTGTCCTTAATGACTCCCAATTCAAATTTGAGCCTTGATTGGCTCGTAAAGGGTGGCCCGGGATGTATAGAGAGACCCAAGTTCCTCCCTACATTGGGATACTTCCCTTACATTGCGCGAGTTGGTCTCAAATTTAAAATAAAGAGAGGTCTTTTGATTTTGAGAGGGATATCAACTCTATGTCGGCCTCCTTTGAGTTTTGAGTTGCAAAATGGCTAGGTGAGGTATAAGTAGAAGATTACCTCCCTCATTTTGTATTCCATGAATCTATCTCTAACATATTAAATCTATTATCAAGGAAAATCCAAGCTCAAGCATTCAAGGATAAATCTAGCATTCAAGCACATTGAACACTCAGGGAATCTCACTCTTCATATCCTTCATTGAGGAAAACATCAAATATCATCATACAAGAATGCCTTTCTTGATGTCATATTATGTATTTGTGGATCCATGTTATTGCATAAACACTTCTAATCACATTCCATGCACATTTTCATCATCAAGATGTAAGAAACTTATCAAGCCTCTACTACTAACAACACACTTCCTTTCCTCTCATGAAATTTTAATTTAATTTCAAGGTTAATTCCTAAACATGGGTTTGAATTAGGCAAACCCATTTCCCCAATATTTTTTTCCATTTTAATATTTGTAGTTGATAGATTATGGAGTTATAGATTCAACTACAAGAAGGTCTGATAGTCTACTTTTGATCTACTATTTCTACAACACCATTTGGTAGATCAAAAGTGTCTTCCATAATTACGGGTGAGTCTAGTAACTACCTACACTCTAAGTTTCTCCTTAGAGACAATTTTGGTTGGAATTTGATGCACAATTTTATCTCTACATTTTATTTCTAAATATGGTCCCAGTATTGAGATCTCAGTCCATTAACTATTTCTATTTTGCAAAAAGCTCCTTTCTCTCTCTTCCTAGCCTTATATCTCACATTATTCATTCACATTTACATAATCATATTCCACAATAGAAAAGAATCATTTCATTCGCTAAACAATCAAGTCTCCTTGAGCCTATAGGATCATCTTCTTTCCAATGTAAGAGGAAATAGGCCAAAGGTTCCTAGTTTGTCCATCCAAGCTAGTGAACACTATTTCCTTCAATATTACATTTTGGAAAGCCCGACACTCTTACATTTTTTTTTTCTTATTTGGATGTCTAGATCTGATTTATATGTATTTCATTATCTTTACATAATATACTTTCTATATTTTCATGCATTTACACAAATAGTTCAGTATTGCAATTCATGTGTCAAAATAATAAATAGTAAAAGAAAAATAGTTTATTTCATGTATCTTAATTTTATTTTTGTGTACCTAATTAGTATTCATTCATTTATGTTTTTGTATTTCATGCATATATAGATATTTTTATTTATTATACATTTGCATTAAATGAAAACAAATTCCATAATGTTTCATGCATTTTGGTCATTTTTTCCACGGAGTCTTCACTAGCTAGACAATATCATATCATGTGCATTCATATTGGGGGATATTATATCCCCAAAATATGATGTAATATATTGGGAATATAATAGGGACACTGGGGCTTTATAAATTTGACATAGGAACACAATATTTAGAGGTATTTTTTATTCAACAATATCCAGAAGCACGTAAGAAGTAGCGAGAAGGATCATTGATAATTTGAAATTTGAAAACAAAATTCCTAGGAAATGGCTAAGCAACTAGTTGGAAAAACCATTTTGATCTTCCAAATTTTGAAAACATTTGAAAACCAACAGTGAATTGGAAGGACCTGGAACTTCAATCCATTTATAGTTTTTGGAGCCATGCACAAATTTCAATCACATGTGCACACTATTATATCTATTCCTTTTCAACTTCCAATTTTTCAATTCTTAGATTGTTGTAACAGTCATTTTTAGATTAAAGCTCTAAACCTGAGTGTTTCCTATCATTAAACTCATTTTTATATGTATAGACTGATAGATTTTGTAGCAGACTCATTTTCATATGTAACTTGTTTCCTTATGCTATATAAGGTGACTCTTGTGCTATACATTATTTTCTGCACATGGATCATGGACTATTTTTATTATTTTCAATGTATTCAAAGGGGTTTTAGAAGGAATATTATCCACTATTGATAATAAATTGGGTAAATGTTTATTTATTTATATAGATAACTACCAAAGGGGGTAGCTCCCTTACAAGGTGACCATCTAGTACATCCATTTGGCTATGGTAAGGTAACCATCAACTAGTACATTGATCCTGTCAAGCTGAGAGGCAGAGAAATGATCACCATTATTTGCCATAAATTTGGAAAACAGAGTAATGTCTAGATTGATCAGTGCTTTAAAAAATAGAGTTAGAGCTTGAGCAATGTTCTTCTTCTTGGCCACAGCTTCAACATCAAAAAAATCCAACAATAAAACATTTTTTATTGTCTATTTTCATTTGCATCATAGCTACTAAAACCACATGTTTATACTCATCATGCATCAATGCATATTTCATCCTTGAATCCTGGTAACATGCTCCAAAGGCTTCAACCATCGTGGTAAGGAATCTTTCTAATAATACTCCATTGTGGCAGTGATTGGATTAAATTGTCCCAATGACCTACTTGATCACAGGAAATATGGATTCATCTTGGAGCTTGAAGAACATTCTCATCTGATTATCAATGTTGTTCTCCCCAAAAATACAATATATAATGAAGTGAACTTTTCCTGTCATACTTCTCCCTTAATAAACTGCTTCTATTCGATATAAAATTTTTCATTCCCTACTCTTTTTATAGGAAGAAACCCTCTCATATTTCCTCTCTAATCAAGGAAATTCGAATATCCTATTTCCCTGAAATATACTGAACAAATCTTAGCATAATCTATTTACTGTCCACTCGAAACAGGAATATATGTATTGTAAATTGTATCTTAGGCTGAAAATAGATTTGAATCTATCCAGTTCAGATAACTATGCTCTGCATTTCTAGAGCACAGTCTAGATATGTGGAGGGGAACCCACTGCACCATATGGGAGATTACTTGATTCTTCAGAGACTAGTACTATTTCCCTTCCCCAAATTGTCCTTTTCTATCATTCTTTAACCAAATCCCTCATGTTCTCCATATGGGAGTACTTCTCTATCTTTCTTGATTATCTTCACCAATTTAAGCCATACTTTAGTTTTACCATTGACCACTTCTTTGTCATCTTTATTTATTCTTGCTATGACCTAAATGTGTAAATTTGAGAAATAAATGTGATAGGTACATCTGGTTTCAATTTTTTTATAATAATTTTATCCATTACTTAGCCAACTAATAGGTACATGCAGATTGAAAAGCAGATGGTTCCAATGGTGAATATGTAATATGTAATTGTCACTAGTGAAGAAAATTACATTATCAGCACAATCATTTGTCAAAAATGTTATACACTTGTTGACATCTGCCATGAAATTATGGATGATGAACTCATTGAATATCCATTCAATTTTACTAGTGGCCTTGGGCATCCTTTAAAAATAAAGAAAGAACAAAAAAGGAAAGCTACAACACAACTTATAGGAATTAAGAGGAAACATGACACAGTGGATGTTGGATTGCTAGAGTCAAATATGGTGGAAAGTAGACCAAACCATCAAAACAATAGAGAGATTGTGGAGGAAGGTATGCATAAAAATCCAAGAGATGGAGATGGATCTAAGTTAGTGGAACAAAGGATAGTTAGTTATCCTAATGTATTGGAATCTTGGAATTAGAGAGTGAATAGTTTAATAAAATCATTTATGGAGGAGAAAATTACTGTCAAAGTATAATTAGAAAAGGGAGAACCTAAAATAAAGATCAATTGTGAAAGTTATGACATTGATAATAGAATAGGGGAAGTATCTATGGCAGCGTGAACAATTAAGAACTTCATAAACAATCATATGGAAAAAAAATGTCCCCTCAACGTCTCATTTTAAGGGAGGGAAATGGTGAAGACCATTCAAGTAGCATAGAAAATAAGACAATAGTGATTAGATATCAATTTGAGATTGATCAAGAAATTAAACTTCTAGATGATTTGAACAAGACACAAGAGCCTAATTTGTTCAAGGTGGTGGAAGAAACACTTGTAGGCTATGAGGATAAGAAAAAAGTAAGAGTGGAATGTACATAATGCAATAAATGATTTTGTTTGGTTCCAGCAAGTGGTAATATTTTTAGTTCTCTAAATTAACACATGAAATCAAAGAAGCACATCACTATTACAAATGAGGCTTCACAAGATATAATTTATTTAAGGAGTGGCATAGTTGGGAGACTGAAGAATCCTACCAATGAAAAATCTCAACAAAGTTTGACAAGGTTCTTGCCCACATCATCACCATCTGTACTACCTAGGGGTTCTATAGGTACAAATCCTTCTAGTTTAGGTGTGTCAACTAGACAGGTTTAAATTTATTTTGAATATTATTTGTTGGAATGTGTACATTATTTGTTGTATCATCTTATTTAATTTCATTCATTTCTATTGATGCTGCAATGTTGGGGGTATAAAAATTCCCATATAAATAGAAATGGGGAAAGATTAGACACAAAGGTCCTAATAGATGTTCAATGGGATGGAAAATTATGGGCCATAGAGAAGCGTACCAAGATGATGTTATGTTATGAGGGTAATGAATATCGTATTGATGGCACATATAGACATATTCATTACAATAGGGCTTATGAGATAGTGATCCTACTTGAATCATTGTGTAATTTTTGTAAGATGATTATAGAATACAATAACTTTAGGATGTGTTTATATCATGAAACAAGGTGTGCCACTAAAATACATGGGAGGGATATAGGGAGGGGGAGAAGACTAGACTATTTGAATCAAAATGAACTCAGAATGGCTTCTAGGTTTTTAAATGCTAGCCAAAGATCAACAATGTGTGTTCTTTGGTGGGAAATGATAAAGGTTGCTATACTCTCTATCAAAATGAGATCCCTAAAGGATAATTTGTTTGAATCGATATAAAGGAAGGATGTCTTTAGGTTTTTCAAGGATGTGTGTGAGGCACATAGACAATGAAAGTTTCAAGGCAAATATATAGTTTGGGATTTTTTCAAGGATATCTTTCATAACCTAATGCATCAAAAGGGAGGGAGAAGGTATAGTACATCCACTAAATCCCTTTATGAGATGATCAATTTGTGGGGAGGTTCTAGATTACATAGCTTTATTAGCTTGAATCTAGATGGTCCTTCAATTTCTACAACTTTGAGGCAAGTTAGAAATTCATTGGCATACATCCTGGGGGAGCACAACTATATTTTTTAGGCATTAGGAAAAGTGTATGCTTCTTATAAAACTAAACATTGTATAGATGGCCCAATTCCTCTGTAACTTATTGAAGATGAAAATGTTGTGAGAAAGTATGTTAGGTGGGTAGAAAAAAGTGATACATTAGTTGGTTTCTATGGTAATAAACAAGAAAATCAATGTCAATCACATTTCTTGGTGACAGTTGGCGAGCGAGTTGTAGGTTATGATATCATAACAAATTATTTCAAGAACAATATTATTGGACACTATGCACATGTTATTATTGCAAACCCTTTACATGAAGAGATTTCTCATTTGGTTTTGGTTGCTCATCCAATCTGCAATAGGTTTGATGAAAATTTTGTTCGTTGACAATGGGAAAAAAATAGAATTTTTATGGAAGAGACACATGGAAACTAATTTCGGACCTATTGTTGGTCATTCCTCAGATGTAGATAGTGGAAGAATATAACTTATGTTGATGGACTATTATTCATCATAAGGTATTCTATATAAAATTCCTTGGGAAGGGTAGAGACTAAGTGGGTCATAAAATGGTTCTCATGTAACATGATTGCATTAATAGGACTACATCCACAATGACAAAAAGATAGTTAATACTGTTAGATTTGCTGAACTGCAAATCAACCCAAGAAACCTGCATGCAAAGACTGTCACGAATTAGAAGCAAAAGACAGAGGAGAAGGAAGCAACTATGGCAGCCAATAGGCCAGAGACAGGAAAATCATCTTGACAGAAATAAGCTTCTATTAACAAAAATAAAATGATTACAATCTCTATAGAAATGAAAGAAGTGAATCCTTATAAAAGGAAACACGAAACCCTAAAGGCTAAAACTCTAAAGAATTATAAAGCGCTGCCTAAGTGAAACTTAAGCACTAAAGAGTATAATAGGCTAATAATTAAATCATTTAATTATTAGCTAACTATGACAACTCTAACACCCCCCCTTAAGTGTAACTTAGGGAGAAGCAAAACAGCTAACTACTGCAAAAAGAAGGAAGGATGGGTCCCGGCAACTAGGCCTGATCAGGTACCCAAAATAAGAAAGCAAACTAGATGAAGGAAATTGAGCCTTCAATCTAAGGAAAAGATGTCCTAGAGAAAGGAACAAGAAAAGAGCAAGAAGCATCTCCGAAGCATGTCTGAAACTCTGTCAGAAGATACTGCTGGAACCCCCACTGAAGTGCATGACCAGGTAGAGAAGACAAGTGTCTGAAGAGCTGATCAATCGAACCAGGAAGCAATAGAACCAACAGGTGAACCCCCCATAATGCTGAACTGGGAGAGGTGATAGGAACACTGAAAGGCAATGCCAGAAACATCTACAGAAGAAGAACCAGGAACACCAACAGTGAAATAGAAGCACACACACAGGATAAAGGGCAGTGTCACAGACACACAACATGGGCTAATGTCATGGAAGGTACGCTCACTTGACAAAGGTGGATGCACCTAAAGCGGCATAAAAATCATAACCCCCCATGGCACTTTATAACAGAGTGCGAGTACTAAAACCATACAAGGTGCTCGAAATCCCAGAAATGCAGAAGTAGACACTTTATCTCAGTGCGTTTACAGAAAAGAATGCAACAAGAGAAGCATACAATGCTCAGAAGTCAGAAAGAAGAGTGAACTATGAAACCAGAAGAAGAGATCCCAGGACCTGAAGAACCAAGCAATCCACCAGAGTGCATAAGATGCCAAACTCAGAGGAGTAAAAACCTAGAGTAGAATCTAAAAAAATACCTCTGCCACTAAATAGTACACTGAACTAGCTTTCCGACGATATCTCGTTTTCCAAAAAAGGAGTCCAGATGAGCCAGATATGACTCCCGGAAGGCAAAAAGAGACATCAGACTTCAATAGCAAAAATCGCTATTGAAACAGTAGAACCCAAAACCCTAACCTCCACTATCGGAAAGTGCTCGGAAAGAGCTTTTCGACGGTATATGAAAGTCAGAAAAATACCCCCGGATGCTCAAGATAGAGCAAAAAAGGCCCAGGTAGGTCAAAAGGGCCCCAAAAGGCAAAAACAAAGCCCCTGGGGCTAAAAAATTTGGGCCCCCAGGCACATGGCGCGCGCTGGGGGCTGGGCCGTAGCCCCTGGTCCATAATAAGACTGCGCGCAGAGGCAAATAAGCCCTCGGGGGCTGGCACAGAACCCGCCACCGGGTGGAGTGGTGGCCGCCGGTGGAGCGGGGCATTGAGGGTGGGCCGCTTGCAGAGAGCCGCGGAGTGGCGGGCGCAAGCGCAGAGGAGTTGGCGGGGCGGCCGCATGGGCGGCGGAGCGCTGGCGGCTGGGGCCGTGAAGGCAGAGAGCGGCGCTGCAGTGGGTGGCTGTCGGGCGCTGGCCGGCGGCCCTTTGAAAAATTTAACACTGCGCGTAAAAAAAAACTAAAAATCATTTAAAAATATGATTTTTTAAATTTTTTTTAATTTTTCTCGTTCGTACGGCCCTAGTAGGGCAAAACAAATTTTACCAGATGCCCCGGTGTCCAAAATGGACAAACTTTATATGGATTCTGGGGTTTTTGGGCCTTCTGGACGCAATGGTAATGTCCGTTTGGACCCAAAGTGACCAGAAACAGAGGTCCCCCCTAAATCGACACAAAAATGTCAGAAAAAGCCTAGCGAACTTCAAACCCTCGAATGCTTCAATAAGGCTCAAACAGCAACCAGCAGGAGAGCTCTGATACCATGTTAAATTTGCTGAACTGCAAATCAACCCAAGAAACTTGCATGCAAAGACTGTCACGAAGTAGAAGCAAAAGACAGAGGAGAAAGAAGCAGCTATGGCGGCCAATAGGCCAGAGACAGGAAAATCATCTTGACAGAAATAAGCTTCTATTAATAAAAATAAAATGATTACAATCTCTATAGAAATGAAAGAAGTGAATCCTTATAAAAGGAAACACGAAACCCTAAAGGCTAAAACCCTAAAGAATTATAAAGCGCTGCGTAAGTGAAACTTAAGCACTAAAGAGTATAATAGGCTAATAATTAAATCATTTAATTATTAGCTAACTATGACAACTCTAACAAATACTTTATTTAGCGTTCAGTGAGATTTGATTTTAGGAAAAGAGTTGATAAGTTTTAATCATGTTAGGATTGTTTATAACACTTTTAAAGTGGCTTATCACAAGCTTAAAAGTGAAGATATAGAGAGGATAGATCGACGAAATTGGGGTTCACCACAACGCATTTCTTCAAGGCATGTTCAGAGGTGTTTAAAAGAGATGACAAGTACATCTACTAGAAGGGTAGAGAGGACACTAGGAACAAAGATATATCTTACGATTGTTGTTGACTACATTGACATCTTTATGCCTCATATTTTGACTCTTTGGGAAAGAGTGTGAAATACTTCACGAGTTCATCATTCTTCACTTTATGGTAATGTTGGCTATGAAAAGAGTCTAATAATAATGTCAACATAAATTTCATCAGTGGAGAGACATGTAAGATGTCAAAATTTATTCCCACTTTGTAGTTTTGTTGTTGAGATTGTTTCAAGATCAATACTCTCACTTGTCATGTATTTTGCACCTAACTAGATCGGATAGATGTGAGAAATTCTTTAGTAGAGTTTGTGGGATGGTTGGAGTAGAAAGGGCCTATAATTTCAATGACGTTCTTCATGTTGTTGGAACCCTTAATAGAGTTGGAGAAGAATAATCAAATCCCCAAGGGCTTCATTTTAATAAATCTGATAAGAAGCAAGAAAGTATCTAGAATAGATTGCACCAAGAAAGGATATAGAACATTAAAATATTATCAGAATATGATTCAATATCTACAGATGAAAAAATTATAGAATCCCTCACTATAGTATTGAAGGATGCACAAGACATTTTATCAACCCTTTTCATGCGACTAGAGAATCCCACACAATCTTCTTGGTGGGTTAAACCTTGGATAGAGGACCAAAATTATGCAACATTCCAAGTTGTGTATGAAGTAGTTGATGAATCTCCACCATCTCATTCCAATCTATGTCTTGAGTGGAACATAATCATGGTGAATTGCAAATAATGGAAAGTGAGCAGAGGCATTAGTTGGATGAAATTTTATATTTAGTTGATAAAAATGTAAATAAAACTATAAAACAAGTGATAGACCTTGATGGTAAGGATATGTTCAAAGATTTTTTGGTTAGTCAGTTGAATGGAAATCCAAAATTTTTGAAAGATAGGTTGACTAAAGTGAGGAGTGGGGTCTACTTTAGGTGAGATGAGAGGGCCCCACAAAAGGGTTAGCCTTGGTATTGGATTAGAATGCTAGGTGTTGTGTGAGATAAATTCAATACCTCCCACTGAATGTACTACAAGAATAGGTCTTTATCAAAGTACAAGACAAGATGTTTATTGTGGATCCTAGTACATCGAAAGGGTCCAAATAATATGAAGGAAGGATGGTATAGGTTATATGATTACCATAATAACATTGACCTTTTGGATAGGCTAGAAGGCATCAAGATTCAACTATGTTGGTATAATAGAATAAAGGGGAAACGCCTGTACAAGTATGATTTGATAGAAAATGATTTTTTAGAGCTTCAATCTATCATAGCAACAACCAAATTATCTTAAAATGCTAGTAATGATACATACAAATTAGAAGAAAGAGATAGCAATTTTTTTTTCAGATTTTGTTAAAAATTTGGACAAGGTTTGTTTTCAAAATATTCCACTTTCATCTTCCTTATGTATTCCCATATGTTACATTGTTTAAAAAATATTTTTTTTATCAAATCTAATATTGGTTATATACTTTTTGGCATCATATGTAATGAATAGTTTGAATGGTGAATTTTCGAGATAACTCAACCAATTTGTTTCTTTCACTAACCATTCATATTTTGTGGTAAAATGAAATGGAGAAAAGATAAAATATATTCTACATAAAATTTTAATAAAAATTTGGGTCTCATATGGCGATCCAAATGTGTAGGTACATGGGTTGATGATAAATAATATGTCATTGATGATGTCAATGGGTCGAAACCAAATATAAAGGTGCTAGAAGGTCATCTATCGAACAACTTGGCACTGTGAAAGATGGATAGCTTTCGCTCAACACTATTGATGCTAATGCATAAATTTTAATGGTGAAATCCATAAAATTTATATTTGCATGCATTTAAAATCAAGGTAATGCCCTTTATGAACTTGAACGAGACTTTATATTTGCATGTATATAAAATCAGGGCAATGCCCATCACACGTTTATTGTTGGTTTTAAATGATACTTGATATTGAAATTGCTATGAAAGTTAATAATTTATTAAATATTCATTGTCTCATCTATGAACCCCCTTTTCAATAAAATTTAGACCTTATCTTGTTTTAAATTCATCTTTGCAAGTTTTGATTGCAATGTGTATTGTTTGTTCAATAGCTCTCTTTCAAGGATGGAGTTAAATGCTTTGTATAAATAGTAGTGGTTAAAGTACGTGATGTGGATGTCTAAGTAGAGTTTCATGATGGTATGAGAGGTGTTGATGTCCAAAATAATATTTTTTCTGATGTAGGAGCATCCAGGGTGGAAGAGAAATCTTGCATCACCCAAAAATATTGTCTAGTTTTCAATAAGGGCTATCTTTGGACAAGGTTACTATTTTTGGCATGTTAACTATTTTTAGAAAGTGGTTATTGTGAGCACAGATTGTTCCAATTTCTTTCTTGGAGGTTAATTTTGGATATATACGCATGTCTGTAAATTTTCATGGCAAGATCAAGTCTAGTTTTTAAGATATTGCATTTTTTGTTTTGGCGGGGCGGTACAAAAAAATTGAGATCAGTTTTGAAGGACTTAGAGGCTTGAAAAAGTGGTTAAAATTTGATCGGCTAGCATTATTCGAGGGCATACATTTCTTTGTTGCATTTTCAAAATGGGCTCATAATAGCTAATCGACTCAATAGTTCACAAGTTATGGTTTTCAAAAGTTGGGCCTTCAAGTTTCAAATTTCACTACAAAAGGATTATCAAGAAAAATCACTTAAGGTGGGAAATTGAAGTGATGGGCACCAAAATGGGAAAATTTCACTTTCTATAATATTATAAGGCAGTTAATTGTGCTAATTATATAGGGTTAAAGGGGAATTTTAGGGTTTAGTTCCAACAGTATAGATTGTGCCTCTATCTTGTAGATTATTGTAATGAAAATGCCCATGTGGTTGTAGCATGTTACTTTTCTAAATATTGAAATGTCATTTCATTGAAAATAACAGAAAGAAAATTTTTATATTCTTGTCATTATTATTTTCTTGCAATCATATGTTTATTTCTTTGTTGTGTTGTGTGTGTTTGATGGAATAAGGGGAGTACCCTTCATTATTTTCACCCTCCAGACTCTTAATTTCTAGGTATTTGTGAGGCCTCACCCCGACCCATCACAGCCTTACTGCTCGATCACACTTTGATACTTTATGTTTTGATACACTGATACACTTTTTGATTATCCTGACAAAGACTCAAGATATTATGTTATGATGATGATTATATTGTGTGGATTACATTTTGATATCAATTAGACCTAGATCAGATGGTTTTTTTTTATTATATATGTTTAGATAAGCGAACTGATGAGAAGATTGAATCATGATTAGACTTGATTATTTCATGGATGTTATGTCATGATGATTATGGAATCTGTATGTTTTAAACCTTTCTGTATGAAAATTGCAATTAGGAATTTAATCTTGCTATTGATTGATGTCGCTAATTATAAATTGAAAATATACACACACACACACACACATACACACACACATATATATATATTGCATGTGATTTTATTATCTTGGACTACTGATGCTTGAGTTTAGTGTGCAGGAAAGAGAACCATGAAATTATTCAAAGAATCAGGTTTAAACACATGTGAATTGAGTAAACCAAGGTTTAATCCAATAAGGGATTGAAACCTTGTTGTAATGCGATCCTTGTTGTAAATGTAATCTAAATGTGTGTTAACAGTTTAATACTCATGTTGTTGTTGTTTCGACATGTCATTGTGAATGTGATGTGTATTTTGTCTTGGTGTCACTTGACACTTGTGTTGTCCATATGGATGATGACATGTCAAATTAGGGCTTGGTCAAGAATAACCAAACCTAATAGGATGATATATTAATCCCACTTTCATATAGATGTCTTGTAGCGATCACATCAAGTTGAAACTCGAATTTGAACTTTAGGGGTACTTTGGAAGGGTCAAAAGTGACCCTAGAGTGTATTTTTGGCCAAAATTAGTTAACCCTAAGGGGGTACTTTGGGTTAGGGATAGTTTTTACCTATGGAGTAAACCTATATCACCATTATGGC
>MU223775.1:3883830-3897189 GCA_018584345.1 Thuja plicata
AGGAATTAATTATTAAAACAATATAATTGCTTTTTAATAATTAAGGGACTATAGCCATTTTAATTAAATTAATAGGCTAGGGGAATGGGTTGGATTGCAAGTGATACTTGATATAGGGATTTATTTAATTCCTTCATAATTAAATACTATATCCATGTTTGATTTTGATTTGATCTGATTGGTCGATATTGATTTGAATTGTATGGCTACAATAGATAATATAAATCAGTGATAAAAATCACCTAGGACATTAAATTGATTCAAAGAATTATGCCAAACAGTAACAGGGTCGTTTGGACATAACTCGAGGGTATGATCACACTTAGGGAAAATAGGGTCTACAGTTGCGACAGACCGAAATTAGGTGGTTACAGTTTGCACGTGCATATTAAAAAAAAATTGTATCTGTGTTTTGCGCTAGTTTTGGGCATGACAGAATTTTTAATTTTAAGAACTTTCTAGCTCAGGTAAGGTTCTTGAACTTATTGTTTATCTCGTTCTTGAAAATTTTAGGCTCCCTTCAGGTTTTTTCCAAGCTCCTTAGCTCTGATATTCACCTTGTTGCTGCTTCAATAAGAAAAATCTTTTCCAACCATTAATTTTACCAATTTGTATTCATTAAATTCCCATTATTACCTCTTTAAATTTTAAGCCCATTGACATTCAATATGCATCTTTAATCATGTACGTGTGTTTTGTCACTTCTCATGAAGTGGTGCTCTTTGAATTTATATAGCCTTTGCTAAATTGCGGGCCATTTTTCTTCCCTTATTTGTTCTCGCGCGAAATGATGATATTTTTCCACTTCACAACATTAAAACTCCTTACTCATGAAATAACAATGTTTCACTATTTCACAACCCTATATCATGATCCCTGCAAAATAGCGATGGCTTCTTTGTTTTGTGGCTCCTCTTTTTGTACCTGCAAAACAATGAAATACAATGGAAACAAGGGGCTTTGTGATTTTTGGGGTATCTTCAATATTATTGGGGTATTGAAAACTTTGAGAGAACTAAGGAGGAAGTGACAACTAAATTTGAGTCTACAAGGGATGACTTATCAGTTCAGATAGTAGAATAATCATACTGGCTGTTAAAATATTTTGAGTGACCAAATATATTTTTTTTAACCAAGAATTAGCAGGTCTAGCCACTTTTAGAGAAAAGTGTAATCTACAGATAGAGATGAACTTTGAGAGAGCGAAGGAGGAAGTGACAACTGAAATTGAGTCTGTAGGGGATGACTTATCAGATCAGAGAGTAGAATAATTGTACTACCTATTAAAATATTTTGAGTGACCAAATGTATTTGTTGTAACTGATAATTTTTTGGTCTAGGCACTCTAAGAGAAAAGTGTAGTCCACAGATAGAGATGAACTCTGAGAGAACCAAGGAGGAAGTGACAACTAAAATTGATCCTGCAAGGGATAGATTATTGATTTAGATAGTAAAATAATCGTATTGCCTATTAAAATATTTTGAGTGACCAAATGGATTTGTTGTAACTGCGAATCAACAGGTCTAAGGACTTCCAGTGCTGTAAAGACAAGATAGAATTGCTAGGTGTGGCTGACATGTTGCCTCTTTGCTTTCAAGTTGATTGTTGGGATTTGTTGAGTTGTATGGAGAAGAGATAAATACTCCCCTTGGGTTGATTGTTTGCATTCAAAATAAGTGTGTTCTTGTGCCAAAGAATGGCTTAGAATGGGTTGTTTGGCAAGATTTTTTAGAATGGTTTGTTTGGAAAGATTTTTTAGAATCTGGTGTGAGAGAAAAGGATTGTTGTAGATGGTGCTTTGGGAATTCTTTAAGGACTATGATGATATGCTAGTGAATTCTTCAGACTACAGGTGTGGAGGTATTAAAACACTCAAGTGCAAGGGTAGGATTTGTTTGCTTCTTGCAAATTATTCCAATCTTGACAAGTGTCACTCTGATTCTCTATGAGTGGGAGGGTTCAGAAGGTGATCCAAATAAAATATCAAGAGATGATGCCACCATGAAATCCTATACCCCTTGAGGATCACTTTTTAAATCTTCTCTCTCGAGAGGGGAAGTTGGATATCTTGCATCCCTTGGTCCTCTGTGAGACTGATCATCCACGTGAGATAGTGACGAGGCTCACAAGTTTGGCAGGATTGCAGGAGCATGGCAGGGTTGCAGGATCACTCTCTCCTTGGGACAAAATGGAAGAAAAACATACCAGAAGAGAAAATAGAAGATCAATCATTCTATCTAGTAGATGATTCTCTACAACTAATTTGTAGTGGCTCTACATATTTTATGTAAGCTATCAACCTGTAGCTTGTAGAATCTCTTGCATTATAAAAGAGAATTAAAGGTTGGTCAACATAGGCTAGAAAAATTAGATGAAAAAGGGTGTAATTAGAGAGTCCTAGGTCCTATAGTGCTTATAGATAAGTACAAGGATTCTTGCATTTGGTTTCATAAGTAGGGGTGTTACATTTTGTGCATTAATGTTGTAACAGTCATGGGATTATCTCCATTGAGTGTATTCATAATCATATGAATCTAATAAAATAAGGGTTTTCTACATTCATCTTTGTAGATCTTAATTTTAGAATGTGTTATTTATTCAATGGCCCTCTTTCAAGGATAGGTTTTGTTGGTTCCCAAATCAACAGATTGGAAAGATCTTGGAATATTCCAAGTTTTATAATCAACCTTCCCAAGTGAATTGGCCAACGAACAAGATCAGCCTATTTGTGGTTGAAAATCCTCTACTCTTTAGGCTCTGTATGATCTAGACAAGTGCACCTGTACACTAGCTTAATCCTTGAGTTGATTCTTTTTATAGAAGATAGTTATCTTTCTCCTTATATGTGTTTTCTACTCTCTATCTCAAAGTGGCATGTACCTTAAAAATAGATGTATTTGCTGATTATCCAACTACTCCTTCAAATTGTGATCTCCAACTATCTTAATTACTAATTTTATATATCTTCCTTTTGAAGCTAATTCTTTTATGACTATCTTGCTCCTATTTATCTTCTACCTCTTTTACTTCTAATTTATTTCCTCTTAATGAACTTCAATATTTTTTGTTGTTTTGAAAAAAACAAAATTGTGTATAAGACCAGTCCCTTATCCTTATTGGGCACAGAGTCACTTTTCTCCAAATATTTATGTATAACTTTGTGAGGTAATGTTTAAATTTACCCCTTAGATAAATCTGTCAACTATTCAATTCTCAATGCAAGGTAATTAGATATGTAGCACACCAATTAGTCTGGTTGATTTTAAGTTCTCCTTGAGTAGGCCAATCAAACAAGAACCACAAAGACAACACTTCTCAAATGATTCTTGATTATTCAAATTAATGTGATAATTAATAATATTTTGGAATAAAAATTTAAAATAGCTTTCAATTCCTTATGAAAATCACAAAGAACTAATTTGAAAAAAATTTATCAACAACACAATTGCAGAGAAAGAAATTGTATCTTTATATTATCTTCACATAATAAAGTACATATATTTGGTGTCTGTATATCCCATATTTTGATCTATATCTCCTAATGCCAATTTACTATAGTCTTGGTTTCTCCTTTATACAAAATGAGGAGAAGCAACAAGATTTAGACCATTTATATTGCACCCCTTCATAACTATAATTACCATCATAATAATTTCTTCACTAAAAACATGAGGAACACAATGGAACAAGAGAACAATAAGATATATCTTCGATAATAATTATATTAAAACAAGGGAACATGTAACCATTTGGTCACTCTTAAAGGACATCATCACCAACCTGCTCCTTGTCATTGCTTGTCTATTCTTCCTCTCTAGACTTTCTTTTAATAGGTCCCAGGTACTCCTCCACCCATTCAGCAACCTATACATACATAGGAAAATAATATCAGAGTATATATGGCATGATAAGTACATGATCTTTCCATTTCTTACTAGCTATGGCACAGACTTCTAACACAAATTTTGAAAACTTGTTTTCAAGAACAATTGCTCTATCCAAGAACATGTTGAAATATTGTATTTTCAAATCCCCGTCTTCCTTTAGATGTGAAATTATTCTATCAAACATTTCCTTATACTTAAGTTTCCACTCTTCAAGGCCTTTAATGCGGCCTTCCTTGTCAACAAATTGAAGAATTGACCAATGTTTTATTTTATAGATAGAAGATATATTCTCATTTATCTTTTTCTCCTCCATATTTATGTACTTAAGTTCCTCCAAAATAGCGCTAATCATTTATTTGGTTTCCTTTATCTTTGCAGGTGCATCTGGATCCCTTTGAGTAATCTCAAATAGTCTTGTAAGGTCATAATGTGAGGGTTTCCATCTTTTAGCAAGATCCTCTAACCGTGGCTTATGTTTGTGGAACGTTTGTAGCATATCCAATAACATGTGATAACCATTATAAAACTCTTCACATTTGCTCATCACAAATTTATCCTATGTGTTAGCACTTGTTCAAGAGTGTTGAACACCTACTTTGGAATTTCCTGTGTGAGTGTCTGATTGGAATCTTTCAGTTCCTTGATTTCATTTTCATATAGTTTTTTTTCTTCTCCCTAGTCCTTATCATCAGTATCAATATCAATAGGTTTGGAAGGAGCATCCTTGTGCAATACAAGATCTCTTTTATGATCACATTTTAATTCCATTAATTCCTTTTGAAGATTGGCCTTTTCTCTATACAACTCATTTAGAACTCTGTTTAGCTTTGTTTCCCTCATGTGAGCCTGTTCAATTTGTTCCTGCATGTGTTACAATTGATCTTTGTTGAACATGGCTCTATGCATGAGATATGTTGTTGATACCAATTGGGAAGTATATTTTATATTTCTAACCATGTCCACTCCATCATTTCCCTTAACAATGTCAAGAAGTTTGAGTTTGTGGGGGCTTTAAAGCTAACCCATGTAGGGAGAACCTCAATTTTTGGATTGTATCTTGACCCACTTATTTTCTCATCAATATCAAATTATGTCACAAATGTTGGGTCATCTTTCTTTCTTACTTGATCAAGTAAAAAAAAATCTTCAAAGATAAAACTGAAACAATTAACATGTTACTTTTCAAAATCATTTTCCTAGCTTCATCAAGAGTAATGTTGAGTTCATCTAATTTCATTTCCTTGAGGGTTTGGTTGATAATTTCCTTATGCTAGGTCTTATCATCCCCCAATAAATTTAGCTATTTATTTTCCTTGAAATCACTCATTTTCATTTGAATCCAAAAGTCCTTAAATTATTGAGATTCAATGAACTTTTCATCATCTACGAACCTGACTGATATAGTCTGTCTTTCATCAACAAATTCATTTGATTGTTCCTCCTCCTCGAGTTGAGATTTGTAACCATGCACTTCCTCTTGGAATACCAGGAGAGACTCAATCTTATTTACTTCTTTATCATTTCCAAGAACCTTAAGTGCACTAGAAACCTCTTATATATGCCCTTCTCCTTTAGACTCGTCATAGGGTACAATAGGTACAACCTCATCACTTTTCTACTACTTAGGTTGAGGGGAGCTAGGTGCAAATTTTGAATCTGATGAGTCATGATTGATCAATTTTTTATTCTTTTAGGAGGCTTAGCCTCTTATGGTACATCACTTGTAGCCTTTCCATGTAAATTTTTAAACTCTTTCAAACACAATTCCATCCTCTTAATTTCATGGGTCTCCTCACTGTTAAAATGGTGTTGTCCTTTTTTGTTACTATCCTCTTCAATTTTCATGAGGATGTTCCACTTCTTTCCCCTTTGCATCACCTCATCAAAATTCACACAATTTCATGAAATATCCTCATTTATGTTCATCATATGCTCAATGATTTTTATACAAGAATTTGTGTATCCCTTGCGTTCATATACCCTTTCATCTCCATCTTCTAAATGGTATCCCTCTTTCAAATATTTTTGGAGAGGCTCAAGAGAATCGGAACCCATAGAAAACCTTACATACTTGGATGTGTGAGGAATAAATTTCCACTTCTTCCTTGGAGATATGGATTCCTTTTCCAACCAGAGCATCTACCACATGTACTCTAAAAAGGCTATTTTCTCAGCAACAAAAATTGGTAGCTTATGAGGATCTTGTTTGAACCCATAACACCTAATGACAGTATGATCCCTCTTTAAGAACCAATTTGCAAAGTTATGAGTATGCCCCTTCTTGGGATCATACTCTAGTGGCCTTAGAACTCTCCTTATCTAGAGAGACAACCTCTCAACTTGATGTCCCAATGATCTGAATATCCATATAACAAATAAGTCCTAAAATATCCTAAAATCACAGTCTCTATTATCTCTATCCCATATGCGTCACTACGGTTGGACAAGAAGCCTATTTACTCAATTTTTTGTAGTATTCAATTTCATACTATGTCTAAAAGAATTACTATTCTAAAACAAGCTCAAGTGACACAACAAAGTATTATGTTTAAAAAACCCTTTTTTGTTTCCAGTTTACCAACTGGTTGTGTATAAGCCTTTCAAGATCACTGGAAATGTCAAACTCCAGGTTCACATTAGAGTTTTGGATCCTCATGGAAATATACATTAAATCAATAGGCATTTTGGGTTTGGCATCATCACCCCTAAGTAGAAAACAATTCAGTTCCCAAAATGGGCATAGGATTTATTTACCATCCTCTCTTTAAAGTATGTCACTTCTCTCAGGCCAAAAGACTTTACCAACTACTAGTAATCAACTAGATACTTCTCTCTGTCAATCTTTGTCAAATCCTACTTGTTCAAACCAAAACACTCTACTATCAATGACTTAGTAACAACTAGGATAGGGCTTCCATCAATCCCTCTCATTTTTCTGGTTTCCTTTTTATAATTATATGCTAATACATCAATAAATTCAATGTCCACAAATACATTAGGAACTATGACTTTAGCTAAGTTCAAATTCGATGGCTTTTCCTTTGGAACACCCTCGTCCCTATTATTATAGAAATACTAGAACAACGTTTGACTTGAGACTAGTATTTTTGCATCCTTACACTCTCCCCATAAGTTATAAAATGAATTCCTAGCACCAGTATCCTCTAACCCTAGAAAAGAATCTAGTAAGGATTTCTACATAGAAACCTTGGGTTGTTCTTTCTTTTTACCCTTATACACAGTTTCTATGACTTCATTCTTTTTGGGCATTGCTGAATTGAAATATTTCAAGCTCTGAGAGAAGTTTAAACTTACTAGTTAACTCCTACCTATGAAATTTTTTAACTTTTACATCTAGTGTCCAAGCTCGTCCAAGTTATCCTCACTTGCTCCACTCTCATCTAAGAAATCTTTTGAAAACTCAAATGGGCATTTGTGTACATTTAATCTATGTACCATCTTTTATAATTCTGAGCTTATTGACATTTAATTTACTTTTTGTATCCACATGTGTGTTCTCTCATCACATTGAAGTGATAGTAATTTCACTTTAATTTCCCCTTCACCATATCAAAAGTCCATATTTTCTCTTCTATGAAATGGTGAAAATCTTTCGCCCTTCTACAAATGGTCACAACTGCCTTCGCGAAATAGTGATTTTTTGCCACTTCACAATGTCCTTAAAAATCACTTGTGAAATAGTGATATTTTTCTATATCACAACCCTCTATTTCATACCCTGCAAATAAATGATGACTTCACTATTTCCTGGGCCCTCCTTTTAGCACCTACAAAACAAAAATATATATAGGAACCAAGGCAAATTTGGTTATTAAGAAATTTTCAAATGTTATGATGACACTTATGGCTCAATTTTGAGGAAAGCAATACTCTTTTGGGATAAAAACACATAAATCTCATGATGATTTATGGAAAAAGTTTTGATATAAGTTCTAACCACTTGTGGGTTAAAATTTGCAAGAAATATTTTGTAGCTTCAACCTTTGTAAAGGTCCCTTCCTACCTGATCAAATACAAAATTTTATTGATAACTTGTGAGCAGTGATAGAGGGGGTGACTACTCAAGATACTTCAAATTTAATTTTTTCTCAAAATTTAAAAGGCTCAAATAGGGTTAAAATGCTTTGAATGGATAACAATGATTTGAATATAGATAGAAATATAAAGAGGTATGAAAAATGATAAAGAAAAAATTGATACTTATAATATCTAGCCAAAAATAGGGGAGTTTTAAATTCGGGTTGTGTATTGGGAGGGGGTGAGAAGAAAGGGGTATAGGGAAATATTTTTTCAAAATAGGGATTTTATTTAGTATATCATGAACGCACATGTTATAACCCAAGTTCACTAAGTGAATCACCCTGATGTTTTCATTGTTTTTTTAATTAGATTAGTTTGATAACATGCATATATTTCCTAGAGGTGATTATGTCTTAGCCTCCCATTTATCAATTTATCCCTCTCCTAAGGACCCTTCTATCTAGGAGGATATGGTGCAATACCATGTCACTTCTCAATGATATTCCTATTTGTGATAAACCATTGGAGGATGGTGTCAATAATTATGTTGATATGTACCTCCCAAGGAGAGTACATTGGTGAAAGAGGATGATATTGTGGTAGAGGAGATTGATATGGTTGTTGATTCTGTTAATGACTATCTTCTATTCATTTCAATGACTTTCCCTTTAGAGATGAAGCATTAATGAGTTATGGTTTTCCCTCTCCTAAAGATTTTCTAACTCATGAAGCTACTTTGGATAAAGAGGCTAATATCCTTACTGATTTGCTTTCCCAAAATGAAACCTTTTAAGAGCCTAATTAAGTTAATGTTGTCCATGTTTTGGGTAGTGAGAAGCCTAAGATTGTTATCCATATTTGTCAATATACCCCTCACACTCAAGAAAAACCATTGGTCATTGTAAAAGGTGCTCAACAACTTGATTTTCATGCATTGGATTACACATATAACACTAAAAACAATAAGAAAACTTCTATTGTTCCTCCTCCTTCTCAACCTTTTTCTTCCTCCTCACCCTTGTCTCTCACTACAATTTCCTAAAGAGTAAAACTTTATTGAAAAACTTTGTGCTACTCCTACTAGTATATACATTTGGGACTTTATTTAACTTTCACCCTCACACAATACTATGCTTCAAGATGATTTAAGAAATCATGTTAAACCTGCTAATATGGTAGCCTTGTTGGAATGTATCAATAGAACTAAAAATAAAATTGATAGTGTCTTCTCCCAAGATGAGTTGCCTTATTTAGAAGTTCAAAATCAATATTATCCTCTTGTGATTGTCTTTATTATTAATAAAAATGTTATGAGAAGAACCTTGGTTGATAATGGAAGTGGTATTAAATTTTTTACCATTGATTTAATACATAAAATTAATGTGGATACTTCTCTTATTTAACCTAGTTCCATTTCTCTTTGTGGCTTTCACAATATTGAAAAATAAATATTAGGTACAATCGCCTTACCTTTTACTATAGGTCCAATTACTTTACCTATGCTTATCCACATAATGTATAATACCCTTATAATCTTCTTCTAGGGAAACCTTGGTTTCATTCTATGCGAGCAGTCGCTTCCACTGTTAATCAAAGTTTCAAGTTCATCCATGACTACAAAATATATACCATTGAAGCTAATGATAGGTTACAAAGTTTCTTACAAATCAAAAATTCTTCTATTCCATCAATATAGGTTGACACACCATCTAATACCACTCAAGAAGAACTCATAGGAAATGATTAGGGGTCATTAGACCCTACATATTTTATAGGAGAATATAAAGTTTCTAGATTTAAACCCAGATCCTTTAAAGGGCATGGTGTGTCACTTATTCAACCCTCTTCTTCTAAAATTCCAACTCACAATCTTGAACATGATTTAGGATGTGTGAAACAAAGCGTTGAGAATCATGAAAAACCTACACCACACTTGCCTATGGAAGGGGTAGGTTTCCAACATCCTCCTTTTTCATCATCCCCTCTTTTATTTTCTAATACTTATATGCCTTACTTTAAGTAAGATAACATTTTGTCTAACCTCCTTCATGCCAAGTTGAAATACCCAACCCAAGTGAAAGAAGAAACGTGGACAATCTCTTGAGAATTTTCCTTTTTGTATGTATCATTGATATCATGACCACTCTACTAATGAATGCCAAGCTTGGTATTATAAAATTTAGAAACTCCTTGATTATGATAGCATTTATGTAACATGTAACAATGTTTTGTATTTCAATTTTGATTATTTTAAATAATAATTAAGTTCCTATTATGTTTTTCCACACTGTTAAATTGTAACTCTAATCCTTTTATGGGCTCTTTTTCATTCACAATGGTACATAATTTTTTAGAAACATAATTGCTTTCATTATCCTTATCTCTATGCTTGGGGGGTAAGGGTAGAGTTTCAATTTCATGTCCTTTCTAAGGATCCACTTTCCCTTGGTTAAGTGGTGTTTGTTTATCATGTGACATTATTTTTTATAAAGATTCTTTTTTTGCTCACAGATTATCTCTTATGTAAGAGGTGTTTATCCTTGATAAAAAAACATCTTCTTTGTTTTCAATTACGTGTTCATCATTAACAAATCTCTTTATTAGGAGCTAAAATTCTGGTATCCTTCATCAAGAATCCCTTTACCTAGTATTGGGTAAGGTGTGGATTCTTGTTCTCCTTCTCTCTTTTGTCTAATAATATATATTTTTGTTCAAAATGTCCACTATGAGGTAAATTTCTTTGAGGAAATATTTCTTCCTCCTCTTGTGCATCCCTCAAAAGGATCTCTTTGCACTTGGCACATCATGTCTCCTTACAACCATCACTGCCTTTTCTCATATGAGTTGTGACCTCTTTGGATTGGATTGAGTATTGCTTAAAGGATACCTCCTTGGTGTTGAAGGAGTTTATCCTTGTTCTTATTTTCCTTAATATTTCAATATAGTTCTATTTTTCCATCTTAAGGTGAAGCATATATAGCCTCCTTGTTGTAATTATTTTGGTTATTTATATATTTAAGGTTGAGTACACTAGCATAATACAATTTTATAGGGCCCAATGACTCTCATTCACACTATTTTAGAAATATTTTTTAAGACAATGCTTTCCTTGTTTATCCTTTAGATTGATTGAAATATCATAAAACAACTTGCTAGTCCATTGGACCTCTCATTTATGCATATTTTCAAAATGAGTTGACTAGCATAAAACAACTTGATATCCCATCAACTCTCTTGATACCAAACTCTCTTTTAGGATGGATTGACTAGAATAATACAAATTTCTTTCAAATATTTCTCCTCTCTTCGGATGGATAACTAATGCAAGAGCATCTTGGGTTCTTGGAAATCTTGCATAAACCAAAAACATTTGTTTTTTGTTTTCCTGTTATATCAGTCTCTAAGTTTCTTTTAGCATTCGATCAATTTGGATCATTTGCAGTCGTGACCTTATGGTGTGTTTCTAAACTCTTTTTGAACCTTCTCCTACATTTCCATCTTATTTGGTTTCTTTGCATATGAGATCTTGTAGATTCTTGGCGTGACTTGACTATTCTTCATGTTTTCTGGCTAGTTTATGTTTTCCAATCTTGCGAAGGAATTTTTAGATCAAAAAATATTAATGGAACATTTATCAATGTTGTTACATTTGTGACCGACCTACTTGAGGGATCGTGATTCATGTTCCATCAATTTTAGGGAGATCCTTAATATTTGGGTCTTGACATATATTTGTATTACATTTTCTTCTCGTTGGGAAATGTAATCTTTCTTAGGCTGAATTGATGCTTGTGAAGGCTTTATAAGCTATTTTAATTGATTCCTTAGGCTAGGAAAGAGAATATGGAAGAGGAGAGTACTAGTAGAGCTCAGTATCTTGGATTAGAATAAGTAGTATAAAAAGATAAACTCCAAAAGGTTCTAAAATAGGCCTAATGCTTGGAATGTATGACTACAGGTAGCAGATCCATTGTACTTGATTATCTGATAATGATAAGGATGATTTTGCATTTCTCTCAAGTATTTTCTATATTGTTTCTATTGTCTGACTCATGCTGCAAGGATTTGACTGATCTCTTCGAGTTCCCTCTATCCTTGATTGCACCAAAAGGTATCACAGAAAATTTTCAATTTTGTTGATGCAAATCATGGTTCCTGAACTTCAAAATTCCTATATCGATTTGTTGTGGGGTGGCAGAGAGAGTATCTAACCCTCAATTGTAGAGGATTTTTGTAAGATGGATCATAGAGGAAATGCTAGAGGTGGAAGGAGAGATGTAGATCCAGTTATGTTGGACATGTTGTGATAGATTGCAGCTAGAATAGAAGCTGGGGATATGGATGATACAAGAGGTCGACACATTAAGGATGTGAGTGATGAAGAAGAATAAAGAATTGAAGAAGCAACAAAAGAGGGTGAAGAGAAACCAAAACTTGAGCAAGGAGATACTATATTTATAAAGGCCTTAACTAGGGTTAATGAAAGACCACATTTCAATCCACCTGATTATGACAAAAAGTTGGATTCAAATGAGCTACTTGATTGGATCACAGAGATGGAGAAATACTTTGATTATGAAGGTACTGTATAGTCATAAAATGGAAGCACTTCCATAGGAGACTGGTTTAGCCTTCTGAGTGAGTGGTTTGGGGTCACGACAAGTGCCTCTGAGTGGGTTCCTAATCTTGACATGGCTTCCCCCTGACCTGCCTTTCTAACCTCCATTTCCTGACCTAAATTTTGCATTCTGGGTCTCTGACCTATGATCCTGGGATCTGGGGACAGGGTTGACCTTCTAGGATAGGGTTGACCTCAGCCTTGCCCTAGGATAGGGTCAACTTTAGTCCTATCCTAGGAAAGGGCTGACCTCGACCCTATCTCAAGGTCCAAATCCTAGGAACTTTTGGTTTCCGGGATGTCGATCTTCACAAAAAGTTTATTCCCGCTTCCGGGTCGGCTGTTTCGGGTTCCAAATTGGTTGATTTCTAAATTATATTTAATATAGGTCCTCTCCTAGGGGTGAAGGATTAAATTATGATTTAATTATCCTATGTAGGCCTCCTTAGAAGATTGTGCCCTAATTTCATATAAAAGGGAGCTTTCTCCTCTCATTTTCTCTAAACATGATCAAGCAATTGAAGTCTTCTAATCAAGCATCAAGCATCCTTATGAAGTGAATTCCAAGCAAGATATGAAGCAAGCATCCATCATTCTCAAGTATCCATTTGCATGAAGCAGATCCATTGGAGGCCATTGAAGGATTCAAGCCAAGAAGTGCCCTTTTGGTGATCTCTCCATCCAGCTTCTTCCAAAGCCCTTGTCAAGTTCAAGAATCCATTCAAGACTTGGTGTTGGAGATCTAAAAGAAAGAGATTGAAGACATCCTTCCATTCTACATTCCATGTTTTGAAGCATACTTGTGGATCCAC
>MU223775.1:3897256-3941849 GCA_018584345.1 Thuja plicata
AGTTTTGCTTTGTTATTCTTTATGCAATCTTCAATTACATATATTAAGGTTAATTCCAAAACTGGGGTTTGACCAAGGCAAACCCCTTTCCCCCAAAAAACAAACATTTTTCTTGCAGGTACAGGTTTGGGATTGTAAATCCAAGGCCAGATCTGGATACCCTTTTCGGATTTCTTTCAAACTGTGCGAACAGGGACACTTTCAGAGTTGAGAAGATCGAGTTGGCAAAAGTGGTACAGGGTCAACCTTTTTCATAAGATGACATCGGAACGGAAAAATATTTCTGGGTTTTGTCCATCTCTGTGTTTTGGTTTGGTATCAACTGTCAGCATCTCCAGAAATAGTCTACAGATCTCAAAAAATAGCAATCTTTGATCTTCCATTTTGTAAGGTTGGTACTTTCTCCTATTCTTTTCAATTACTGTCATTAATCATATTAATCAATCAAATTACAGAATTTAAGATCCCTTTTCTTGGTCTCTTTCCAAATAGTGGATTCATTTGTGCATTTACCCTTTAGGGTTGATCAAAATTGGATCTCCTATTTGTGTATTTGAGGGTGAAGGAAAGGAGCATCTTATCTTCGCTTAATCACAAACACAATTACAATATACAATCAATCAAATTCAAGTAAGTGTAAAGTGGGGTTAAGGAAATCAACACAAACAACAATTAACCAAAAAATTTCTCCTTTACATTTTGGTGACATCTATTTCATATGTTACAGGTATAGATGAATATAAGAAAGTGAAGTATGCTTGCACAAAGTTGAGAGGACATGCATCTTTATAGTGGCAAAAGCTGCAGACTAATAGAGAAAGAAGAGGCAAAGATAAAATCAAGTCATGGGATAGGATGGTGAAACAATTGAAGGCTAAGTTATTACTTTCTGATTACCAGGTAAGTTTGTTTAGGAAGTTACAAAACCTAAAGAAAAAGGATCTTAGTGTGAAGGAGTATACTGAATAATTATATAGGTTGCATACCAGATCTGGACATGCAGATGATGATGTTGAAAGGTTGTGAGGTACCTAAGTGGTTTCAAGACATCTATTCAAGATGAGATCAATTTGGTTAAGTTTCAAATTATAGAGGAAACTTACCAATATGCCCTAAAAGCTTAGGAAAATTTGAACAATATTCATGAGAAAAGAAAAATAAGAAGAGGTGGAAGATTTCAGAGAGGAAGAACCTCAAGTGGTGGACGATCTTATTCAGACCAGAACAAAGGAAAATAAGAATTCAAGGAAGATAATACATACTGAAGGGATGATAGAAATTTCTAGAGAGGAGGTGGATCAAATAGTTATATGAAAGATGATAGAAGAGTATTTAGAGGAACCTATTTCAAGCGTGGAGGAGGACACCAAGGTTTTGAATGTACTCAAGGAAGTTTAAACAGGAGGACTAAGAATAGTGAAAAAATGCTTTTGTTGAGGAACAATCCAAGGAACCATTGAACCAACCCAAAAATGGAGAATCCCTAATAGTAAGGAGAGCTCTATGTCATGAAGAACAGAACCAAGAATCATTGCTGAGAAAAAATTTATTTAAGATAAGATGCAAAGTTGAAGGAAAATGTTGCAAAGTGATTATTGATAGTGGTATTTCAAAAAACCTAGCCTCTGAAGAACTGGTGAAAATTTTGAAACTGTTGAGATTGAAGCATCTTAAACCCTAGTAGATAGCATGGATAAAGGATGATCATAAGGTATTGGTAAGTGAACAATGCCTAGTGAAATTGAAGATATGATATTATCAATATGAATTTCTTTGTGATATTATGCCTATGGATGTTTTTCATATCTTGTTGGGTAGACCATGGAAGTATGATACACAATATTTTCATGATGGGAGAAAGAATAAGTATACTATTGTTTTAAATGTGATGAAGCATGTGTTGTTTCCTTTAGTTGAGATTCTTAAGAATGATAATTGTACTAGTGTTAGAGTTTGTTTAGTTGAAGTAAGGAAATTCTTGGATGGCTTGAAAAGTGATAATGTGTGTTATGCTTTGATTCCTAAGAAGTCTAATTTAGAACCAGTGGAAAACCAACCTCGGGAGATAAGGGAATTTACTAATTGAGGATATAGTCTCAGAAAATGTGCCTAATGGATTGCCACCTGTGAGAAGTATTAGTCATTGCATAGATCTGATTCTTGGAGCAAGTTTACCAAATAAAGTAGCACATTGGATGACACCAGTAGAGAATGAGGAGTTGAATAGACAAGTGTAATATTTGTTGAAGAAATATTTGATCAGGGAAAGTTTGAGTCCTTGTGCAGTACCTGCAGTATTAGCACTGAAGAAGAACAGAGAATAGAGAATGTGCATTGATTCTAGATCCATTAACATGATCATTGTGAAGTATTGATTTCCTTTGCCTAGGATGGATGATATTATGGATTTTTTAAGTGGAGATATATTTTACAAAGATAGATTTGAAGAGTGGATATCATCATATTAGAATAAGAGAAGGAGATGAATGTGAGACTGCATTGAAGACAAATGAAGGATTGTATGAATGGTTGGTGATGCATTTTGGACTGACTAATGCACCAAGTACTTTCATGAGATTGTTGAATGAGGTATTGAAGAAATTATTGAAAAAGTTTGTGATTGTTTATCTTTATGAAATTCTGATTTTGAATAAGAACAAGGAAGATCATTTGTTGCATCTGAGATGGGTTTTGCAGAGATTAAAGTAAGAGAAGTTTTTGATAAATATCAAGAAGTGTTCCTTCATGAGAGAAGAAATAGTATATTTGGGATTTATGATATCTGCAGAGGGATTGAAGATAGATCATGAGAAGGTTAAATAAATTATTGATTGACCTACACCTGTAAGTCTTAGAGAAGTGAGATCATTTCATGGACTCACTAATTTTTATTGAAATTTCATTAGGAATATTAGTTCGATTTTTAATTCTATTACTGAGACAATGAGAGGGGACATAAAAGAATTCAAGTGGATGCATGGAGTACAAATAAGTTTTGATTTGTTGAATTAGAAGGTAACTAAACAACCTGTGTTAGCCTTACCTGATTTCAATGAAGTTTTTCAAGTTGACTGTGATGCAAGTGGAAATACAATTGGAGCAGTACTGACTCAAGAAGGTAGACCGATTGCTTCTTTTAGTGAAAATTTGAATAATTCCAAGAGAAGATATTCATTTTATGATCAGGAATTTGATGCCATAGTTCAAGATTTGAGGAGACATTACTTGTTTCCTAAGGAGTTTGTGTTGTACACCAATCATCAAGCATCGCAATATCTGAATAGTCATAGTGAGTTGAATCAGAGACATATGAGATGGGTTGAATTCTTACATATTTATACATTTATGTTGAAACATAGGAGTGGTAAAACAAAAAAAGATGTTGATGCTTTGAGTAGAAGGAATTTTTTAATAGATATGAGAATTAGAGTATTAGGATTTGATGAATTGAAGGCCTTATATGAGGATGACCCTGATTTTTCAGACCCTTGGAAAGCTTGTAGAGAACTTATTATAGAAGACCAAAGAAAATGGTTGGACTATTTCATTCAAGATGGAATGTTATTTAGAGGAAGTCACTTGTGTATACCTAGAAGTTCTATGAGGGATAATTTGGTTAAGAATAAGCATTGTGGAGGATTAGTTGGACACTTTGGTATTGAAAAGACAATCGATTTAGTAAGTGAGAATTACTTGTGGCCTTAGATTCATAAGGATGTGAGAAATTTTGTTCAAAGTTGTAGAGAATGTCAAGTTGTGAAAGGAAGTAGTCAGAATACTAGATTGTATACACCTTTGACAATGCCAACTAGACCTTGGGAGGATATTAGCATGGATTTTGTACTTGGGTTATCGAAGACACAAAAAGGTAATGATTCTATATTTGTGGTGGTAGACAAATTTTCTAAGATGTCACATTTCATACATTGTAAGAAGACTACAAATGCAGTACATATAGATGGCTTATTTTTCAAGGAAATTGTGAGATTGCATGGATTACCTAAAAGCAAAGTTTCAGACAAAGATAGTAAGTTTTTTGGTTATTTATGGAAGACACTTTGTAAGAAGATGAAAACTAATTTGAATTTTAGTTCTACATTTCATCCACAGACAGATGAACAAATAGAGGTAGTGAATGGGAGTTTTGGAAACTTATTAAGGTTTTTGGTTGGAGAGAAGATTGGGAATTGGGATTTGGTTCTAGCACAAGGAGAGTTTTCATATAACAATTCGGTGAATAAGAGTACATGGAAGACACCATTTGAGATAGTTACTGGGTTTAATCCTGAAAGAGTATCAAAATTGAGGGATATTAGTCATAAAGTTAAGAGTAGTGTAGAAGCATAATAATTTGCAAAACACATGAATGACTTACACAATCGGGTTAAGCAACATTTGGAGAAAATGAAACAGACATGTAAGGGGAAAATGGATATGAAAAGGAGACATAAGAGATTCCAAGTAGGAGATGAAGTGATGGTATATTTGAAGAAGGGAAGATACCTTGTTGGAACCTATAACAAGCTAGAGATGAAGAAGTTTAGACCATGTAAGATCTTGAAGAAATTTGATCCAAGGAATGCATATGAAGTGGAATTTCCAAATGATATGATATTTCACCTATATTCAATATTGAATATTTGTATGAGTATCATGAACTAGATTTTCATAACAATGATGGATTAGATGTTGAGCAGCAGTATCCTAAGAAGCAAATGGAAGAGATAGAGGATAATTTGGAAAGCATAATTACCAGAAGAACAAGAGGTAAGCAATACAAATAATATCTTGTTAAATGGACAGAAAAACTAGTGGAGGATTCTTCATTGATTTCTCAGGTTGAGGTTTATCACCTTGGTTTTTCCTTAGTCCCAGAAAAGTGACAAGCTCACTTCTCAAATAACCCTGGGTGTCTAGTTCAGGAGCATCTTGGGTTCTTGGCAATCTTGCATCAACCAAATAAATTTATTTCTTGTTTTCCTATTAGATCAGTCTCTTATTTTTTTCAGTGTTCATTCAATTTGGATCATTTACAATTTTAAACCTTATAGTGTGTTTTTGAACTCTTTTTGAACCTTCTCCTAGGTTCACATCTTATTTAGTTGCTTCATGTATGAGATCTTGTAGATTCTTGGCGGGCCTTGATTATTCTTCATGTTTTCTAGCTAGTTCGTGTTTTCCTATCTCCCGAAGGAATTTTTTGATCAAAAAAACTTAATGGAACATTTTGCAATGTTGTTACATTTTTGGATGACCTACTTGAGGGATCGTGATTCATGTTACATCATTTTTTGGGAGATCCTTAAGATTTGGGTCTTGACCTATACTTGTAATATGGTTTCTTCTCATTGGGAAATGTAATCTTTCTTAGGTCAACCTGATGATTGCAAAGGCTTCATATACTCTTTTAATTTATTCCTTAGGGTAAGATAGAGACCCCAAAGAGGAGAATACTAGTAGATCTGAGTAGCTTGGATTAGAATAGTTAGTATAAAAAGATAAACTCTAAAAGGTTTTAAAACAAGTCTGCATGCCTAGAATGTATGACTGCGTGTAGAAGATCCATTCTACTTGATTATTTGATAATGAGAAGGTTGATCTTTCATTTAGCTCAAGTATTTTCTATATTGTTTCTATTTTGTGACTCATGTTGCAAGGATTGGACAGATCTCTTCGAGTTCCCTCCGTCCTTGACAATACCAATAATACAAATTGCTAGCATGTGTCATTCATGATTTTCTTTCTCTCTCCTCCATTATCCCATAAGAATAACACACTTTTATAGTTGGATGTATCATGGAAGTATAATATCATATTTCATGTGCTCTCTTTCTCTTCATATGGAACCATTTGTGCTCTTGCAATGGCATTCTAAGCATGATACTAGTAGTTGAGACATTTTGATTATTCAGGTCTTTTCAACTAGTTGACTTGGAGTCTTAGTAAGTTTTAGTTTTTCTTTGTTTTGTGTGCCCTTGCATAGGGTTATATGAGCTAAGATATTTGGTTTGGGGGCTTGCTCCCTTGAACTTAATATTGTATTATCTAGTTTGAAGTCTCTCTCTCTCTCTCTCTCTCTCTCTCTCTCTCTCTCTGTCTCTCTCTCTCTCTCTCTCTCTCTCTCTTNTTTGATGTCTCTCTCTCTCTCTCTCTCTCTCTCTCTCTCTCTCTCTGTCTCTCTCTCTCTCTCTCTCTCTCTCTCTTGTAGACTCATACTCCCACTAGAAGTTGGAGATAAATGTAGAATCATGAATTGTAAGCACCTTTCTAAGGTCCACAAATTATACTTATTTAGCACTCATTTTAGTGTGTGCTCATTCTTTTATGCATCATAGAAATTTATTATAGATTTAATTGATAAACATTTAAATATTTACCCATTTATTATCTCAATGTCATCTATCTCTATGAGCCCCCCTGATTATGGGTGTGCCACTTTAATTATTTCACCCATTTAATCATCATTTCCATACATAGGCCCTATTATCATGTGTGGCCTATTTTATATGCTTCCATTATCACACCTTGATTCTACACATGTTTTGAGTATCACAATGTCCATATTGACCTTTGATTTGAATTTGAACCCCAATTGGATTGTAAAGGGATGCCTAGGATATATGGGGTGACCCAAGTCATCCCCTACATTGAGAGTTACCCCTTACATTGAGAACTGATACCGAATTTAAATCGGAGAGGTATTTTAATTGAGTGAGATTCCAACTTTGTATCAGCCTCCTTCAAGTGTTGAGCCTCAAAATGGCTAGGTGAGGTATAAGTACAAGGCTACCTCCCTCATTTTGGGATCCATTATTCCATCTCTAACATATTACACCTATTATTGAGGCAAATCCAATCCCAAGCATTCAAGGAGCAATCTAGCATCTGAGCACACGAACCACTTAGCAATTTTGTTCTTCATATTCTTCATTGTGGAAAGCATAAAAAATCATCATACAAGAAAGTCTTTGTGATGCTCTATTAGGTCTTCCTGGAGCCATGCAATAGCATTAACACATGTGATTCCATTTCTAATGCATTTTTATTATCAAGGTATAAGACACTTATCAAGCCTCTTCTATTAATAGCAAGCTCTCTTTCCTTTCATTTGATTTCAATTTGATTTCAAGGTTAATTTATAAATAGTGATTTTTTTTAAGCAAACCCCTTTTCCTAGCACTTTCCCCTCTTTCTATGTGTAGGTGATAGGTGATGGAGTTATGGATTCAACTACAGGAAGGAGTGATAGTCTACTTTTGACCCATTGCTTCTACATCAATTTTGGGTAGATCAATGACGTCTTCAACCATCAAGGGTGGGTCTATTAAACCCCTTCAATCTAGATCATCCCTTTAAATAAAACTTTTCTGGAATTTTGTGTATAAGTCAATCTCTACATTTTCTTTTCAGATTTGGTCCTGAAATTGAGTAATTATCTTAGTTTTGCATAAATTTCCTTTCTCTCTCTTCCTAGCCCTAGATCGCACATTCTTCATTCACATTTGCACAATCATGTTCCATAATAGAAATGGATCATTATATTCACTTAGTCCTTGAGCCTCCTCAATCTTAGTGGATCATCTTTCTTTCAATGTAAGAGGAGATAGGCCCATGGTTTCTAGTTTTCTCATACAAGCTAGTGAACAATATTTCCTTCATTACAAATTTACAAAGAACTACACTATAACCCAAAAATGAGGTGCAATCAAAGTATTTCAGCTCCACACAGGTGCTATATTCATATATATCATTCATGCATTTATGTGATAGTATAAAGGATAATAGGAAGATATTAAGGGATTATCATTTTTATATCAATGATGATCACACGCATTCTATAAAGTTTTTGCAAGGTTTCTTTGAGAAATTGTATCATAATTTGGCTAGCAAGGGTATATCATTCCATCAACATATCATATGGTCAGACAATTATACATTACAATTCAAAAACTCCCAAATATTTTATTTGTTGAGAAGGATGCATAATCATTGGTGTTCAACATATGTGAAATCCGTGGGAGGTTGGGCATGGAAAGGGGGAGAATGATGGTGTGGGTGCATGTATCAAAATAACCTTAGCATGTGAAAGTTGAAATAAAAAGATCAATAAAAATTTTCAAATGTAAAATCTATTTTCCAGTAGTGTAATTCTACAATGGGTCCAAGTAATAAAGATAATTCTACAATTCATAGAATTTTTGTTTGGTAGATGATACTAACATTGTAAAATCTGAGGATTGTTGTACATTAACATGATCAAGTGAGATGCACTCTTTTAGAAGTTGTAATACAAGCTCATAGAGTTTCCACACACAACATATGGTGTGCCATTTTCCATCACGTGTAGATTAATCTTGGAATAAGTGTGAGTCAAAAGAGTGCTTCGACAAAGGGCATATGAGAGCTTTGAGGTCGCTTGACACCTATCGCGGACTCCCATTAGAAGTATTAGTTTAATTTTATCATTTTTCTAGTCCAACTAGGTGAATTTTCCACATATATGTTTGATCAAATTCAATATTTTATCTTAACTATTCACTAAATTCATCTTATTGAATGCATGTATCATTGTAGGGCATGTTTTCACTATTATTGCACTTGAAGTCAATGAAGAAGGAATAGATTATTTTTGTGTTGTTGTGTAGAGGCAAAAAATAAATTGGATCACTCTATTACAAATGGAGAAAAAATTGAATACACTATGAGATTAGTGGTTTTTACTGGTACATAGCTTAGAAGGTATCTAGTGAAGAACCCTAAGTTGTGGATATTTAAGGATTTTGAGACACATCATGGGAAGATTCTTTAGTATTCAGAAGTTATTGTGGCATCAAATGTCCATTTGATCAAATATGGAGGTAGACCATTGAATAATAACCTTTGAAACATTTGTGAGTTGGACCATGAAACAATACTTGAGACAATAAAGAGAAAAGAAGATCCAGATGGTACATTGGATTGAATGTGAATGTGAAAAAAATTATAATGTCAACATTATTAAAATATATGTACATATGAAATGTATATTTTTATAATTAAAATATTATTCCTTACCTACAAACACATATATTAGGAGTTACCACCACCTACAATAACCTCTCTTAAATTTTGAAGAGTACTTTGTTTTCATGTGGTGATAACTTTCCAATTGTTGCAAAGAAATGCAAAAATGCTCAATTCAAAGGTGAAACATTGAGTAAATTTTGATTGGCTCATTGTGACTTTGATCCATCTATTCCAACAGGTTCAATTGGGTTAGTAAATTTTAGTAATTCTCTCATTTTTGTTGTCAAGTCTCTTGATCATTCTGGGCCACTTCATACCAATGTATCCCTTAAGTACCAAAAGTGCAAAACTATCAAACTTTTATAGATCATTTTTCAAAATCTAGGGCACATACAAATTTTTTGTCTAAAAATATGGGTTTTTGTTACCACCACCTATAATAACCTCTATTAATTTTTAATATTCCACTATGTTTTCTTGTAGTGACAAATTTTCATTTTTTGTAAAAAATTGCATAACCACTTAGTTCAAAGGTGCAACGTTGCATAAATTTCAATCTAGTAATTGTGGGCTAGATTTGTCTGTGCTAATGTGTCTATTAGGTGGGTAAATGATAGGAAAGCCCTTGTTTCACTCATCAAGAAAGATGATTGTTCTAGGCCACTTTGTACCATTGCATCCCCTCAAGTGTCAAAAGTGCATATACAAACATTTTTCTGAGGCTATGAGGTCATGTTATCACTACCTACAATAAACTCTCTTAGATATCTTATGGTGACAACTTATAAATTGTTGTAAAAAGTTGCATAACCGCTCAATTGAAAGGTGCAAAATTCTTTTCATGGGTTTTGTCTATCTATGAAAGGGGTATAGTTAGGTAGGTAAATGGAAAAATACTCTCATTTTCCTTGCCAAGTCGTCTGATCATTCCAGGCCAGTTTGTACTAATGCTTCCCATTAACTATTGAAAGTGTAAAAAATGTTAAACTTTGACATATTATTTTTTAGAATCTAGGGTGCATACAAATGTTTTTCTGAGGCTACAGGGTCATATTACTACTACCTACAATAACCTCTCTTAGTTATCAAAGAGTCCACTCTAGTTGTCTGTGATGACAATTTTTCAATTGTTGCAAAAAATTACATAACAATTCAATTAAAAGGTATAATTTTGAATAACTTTAATTCTACTTGTCATGAGCTCGATATTTCTATGCCAATAGGTTTGATTAGGTAGGTAACTAGCAGGGATACCCTTATTTCATTCATCAAGTCACGTGATTGTTGCAAGCCACTTTGTACTTGTGCATCCTCTTAAGTGTCAAAAGTGTAAAAACTACCAAATTTTGATAGAGAATTTCTTAGAACCTAGTGAAAATACAAATTTTCTATCTAAAGTTATGGGGTCATATTACCTGCACCTACAATAACCTCTCATTTTTTGAAGAGTTTTCTCTATTTTCCCATGGTGACAACCTTTCAGTTGTTGCAAAAAGTTGCATATCTCCCAGTTGAAAGGGGCAACATTGCATACCTTTCAATCTTATCATCGTCAAATTTATTCAGCTATTCTAATAGGTCTAGTTGGGTGGATAAATTTTAGGAATACCCTCACTTCACTTGCCAAGTTGCTTGATCATTTTGGACCACTTTGTACTGGCACATCCCCTTACATGCCAAAAGTCCATAAAGTGCAAAAATTTGACAGATTGTTTCTCAGAACCTAGGGTACATACAAATATTTACCACCACCTACAATAAAATATCTCAATTTTTGAAGACTCCACTCCATTTTCCATGGTGACAACCTTTCAACTGTTGCAAAAATTTGCAAAATAACTTGAAATTAAAAGGTGCAATGTTGCGTGACTTTCAATCTACTCATCCTGGGCTTGATCCATCTATGCTCATAGGATTAGTTACATGGTTAAATGCTAGGAAAGACCTCATTTTTATCACCAAGTAACCCCATCATTTCATGCCACTTCGTACTTATGCATCCTCTTAAATGCCAATGGTGCAAAAACTGTCAAAATTTGACATGGCATTTCTCAAAATCTAGGGCACATAAAAAATATCATATCTAAGGCTATAGGTTTATGTTGCCCCCTCCTACAATAAATTCTTTCAATTTTTGAAGACTCCACTCCACTTTTCTATGGTTGAAAGGCCCAACGTTGCATAACATTCAATCCACTTGTTGTGGGCTTGATATGTCTATGCTGACAAGTCTAGTTGGACAAGTAAATGCCACAAATGCCCTTATTTCACTCGTTAAGTTGCTTCATTTTTTCAAGCCACTCCATATTAGCGCATCCCCTTAAGTGTCAAAAGTATAAAAAATGTCAAACTTTGACATAACATTTTTTGGAACCTAGGACACATACAAAACAAATTCTAAGCCTACAAGGTTGTATTTTCATCAACTACAATAACCTCTCTCATTTTTTGAAGAATCCACTCTATTTGTACATGATGATAACTTTTCAATTGCTGCAAAAAGTTGCAAAACCAATCAATTGAAAGGTACAATATTTGTAGAACTTTCAATCCTATTGTAATGGGCTCAATTAATCTACACCATAAGTTCTAGTAGGAAGGATAAATTTTTAAAATGCCCTTGTTTCACTTTCCAAGTTTCCCAGTCATTCTAAACCACTATGTTCGAACGAATCCTCTTAAGTGTCAAAAATGAAAAAACTATCAAACTTTCACATAACATTTCTCAAAACCTACAGGACATACAAATATTCTATCTAAGTCTATAGGGTCATGTTACTACTACCTAAAATAATCTCTCTTAGTTTTTGAAGACTCCACTCCATTTTTCTATGGCGATAACTTTTCAATTGTTGTAAAATGTTGTAAGGCTGCTTAGTTGAAAGGTGCAATATTGTATAACTTTCAATCTAATTATTGTAGTCTAGATCTATCTACACCAAGAGCTCTAATTGGGTTGGTATAATGCCCTTATTTTTTCTTACCAAGTTCTCTAAAATTTTTGGACCACTCTATATTGATGCATCTCTTTAAGTGTCAAAAGTGTAAAAATTGTCAATATTTGACATAGTATCTCAAAACCTAGGGCACATTAAAATATTCTAACTAAGACTAAATTTTGTGTTACCACCACCTACAATAAACCTCTCTCATTTTTCAAACAACCCACTTTATTTTCTCTTGGTGACAACTTTCCAATTTTTGCAAAAATATGAAAATTCGCTTAGTTGAAATGTGAAACATTGTATAACTTTTAATCTCCTTGTGGTGGGCTCAATCCATCTATGGAAATAGCTCCAATCGGGTAGGTGAATTCCAAGAATGTCATTTTTTCACTCGTTAAGTTTCTCGATATTTCTAGGCCACTTTGTACTAGTGTATCCCCCTGATATCCTATGATTTTAAAAAAATACTAGGTAACCTTCTCATAAACACCTTATGTATGAGGTTAAAAATTATTTTGCATTTACACATTTAATTCTTCAAAATAATAAATATTATTATATTGTGTCAAATAATAAAATATCAGACTATGTCAACTTAGGTGGGTACTAGCAAGAGGAAAGGTTCTCCTTCGGTGGTAGGTAGGAAACCTGTTAAGAAGGATCTGGGAAGAGGGAAAGAGGTGGCCCTTGATTTTTCTAAGATCGATAGGTATATTTCCCCCTCTAATTTGACGAACTCCCTTTCACCCTCTCATGGAAAGGAAGTCAACCCCCAGTCCTCTATTGAATTGAGTATTCAAGGTTTCCAAGCTAAGAAGGAAATGAAATTTGGTGTTCTAGAGACTACTAAATATAGTTCTATTTTTTTTTTTAGGCTCATTAGGTGGGCATTTGATGAAATCAAAGGTCTTCATTTGAAGTAGAGAGCCTTGTCTTCTAAGATTGATAGATTTTTGTCTAAGGAGGGGGTTAATGTCGATACTCTACTTACTTCTGATCTTGTTAAGGTTCCTATTGAGCTTGTGGTCCCTAATAAAGATAAAGCCCAAGACAATTTTTCCAATGCTCATTAGTCCAAAGAGGATAAGAGGGTTGTCGTGAATTATTTGTCCAAAGATGTGGAATATATTGAGAAGATGAAGGCTTTTTATGACAAGAAATTTTAGGATATTGACAAGAGGTTTGGTAAGGTTGAGACTACTCTTCGGAAAATCATGGATCAGATCCCCAAAGTGATCAAATCTTCTGCTAAATATTTGAATACCTTAGTATCTAAGCTAGAAAATATGTGGGAGGAGAAGCCTATTGTTTATCTTGAGCGGGATAAGGAGGCTAGCATTGAGGATACTTCTAACCTAAATAAGAGGACTAGGGAAAATACAAAAAAGAAGGCAGTCAAGACGTCACAGGACATCATTGATCTCATAAATGTTTCCTTGAAGATGAACTGGTTAGAGGATGAAGTGGTAGAGGCTCTTAAAAATCTAGGATGGGTTTGTGTCCTTTGTTGGTGTTGTTGTGTCGTTCTACTAATATTTTATTAGCTTTTTTTTCTTGTGGTTGGCTAGCTTTTTCTATGTTTTCTATTCTTTGTTAGTCTATGTGTATATTGTTTGTTCTTCCTTATTTTGTTGGGCTCTCATGAGATATCTTATGTAATTTTTATGTAAAGGGTTTTGGGTCCCTACAAAACCTTCTTTTTCATTAATCAAAAACTTAGGTTGGGTGAAATCAAGTTACATGATTTTTCCTCTCAAGTAAATTAATTCTTCCAAGAAGTGACTATTATTGCAACATGGAAAATATATTGTATCCAACTATATAAAAATATTCATGAAAGTGAAAATAAATATATGTGGGAAAACTAAAATTGGGAGAAAACTAATGGAAAGGAAACTTGGGTAAAAGGAAGTTGTTAGTGTAATTAAATATTCCTAATTACACTTTACTTAATCTTACTTAGGATAATGCATTTCATAGTAGTTTACATATGAGACACCTATGTGTTTGCACCTATATTATGAACATGGTGTAGGAGAAATTCCACTTTAGGTAGTCATAGTTGTTATCTCATTCCACTTTATGTGTGAGCTCCACCTTTAGTGCACATATCACGTTATCATCCTCATCATATTGCAAATATTTTATTGCATAATGGAGGATGATCCACCTTTGGTGGACATGTGATTCCACCTTGTGTAGGTGATAGCTTATCAAATTCTTATCATTTTCTCTTATTTCCTTTCCTATATAAGCAAGCACTTTTATATTGTAAAATATATCCAATAGCTCTTATTTTCATATTGCATCATTAATGAGAATACAATTTTTTCTTGTTCATATCATCTCTCTTGTCTTTATGATATTATTTGACCTCTAGTTCCCTGGTTCATTTCTATTTGCAAATTATTACATGGTATCAGAGCCATTGGAGCATCTTGGATAGCCTATTTGGAGAGTTCTTGGTGCATGCATTGGAGGTCAATATCTTAGATATAAGGACTAGCATTTTGTCAAAGTGTTTTGGGTCAGATCTGACCTTACCATTGTGTCTGGGAGGTTGTTTTAGTGAAAATTGACTATCAATTTACCCATATTCGGCAAAATTCAAATCTGAGGCAAAAAAAATTAGCAAACCAAGATGTACAACCCAAACTGCCCTAGTATGATATTAAAAAAAAAAAAAATTTACTGCAGTTTTATAATTATTTTTCGTGGATTTTTTAATATATCTTTCAGATTGGAGAATGAGCTCATAGGTCTCAATCCTAGAGATTTTGACAATATTCAATACTTTTTCTCTAAGTTCAATTCTATTATATTGGAGCTTTCTAATTGTGGGGTTACTAAAGAGGGTGCACAATTGATATTATCTATTATTTCCAAGCTAGGTCTTGAATATTCAATTTTTGTTTCTACATTCTATGTTACTATGGATTCTATTGGTAGTGCATACAAAATGCCTTCTCTTGATGAATTTTTAGCTCAACTCATAAGGGAACAAGAAAAGTTGGCACACATGGGTTAGTTGAAGTCTCCAAAGAATCATTCACTTCTTGCAAATGACTCCACTCCAAAGGCTTCTAGTGGCAAGGAAAGAAGTAACATAAGGATCCTAAGTCTCATGAGAAAGGTGATGATTCTCCTTCACAACATACTTATGAATCCCAGACATCTTCAAGAGAGGAATCATCATGAAGAAAGAGGGAAAAATTTTCATATTGTAGAAAGAGAGGACATGATGAGCATAAATATTTCAATAAGAAGATTGATGAGCTCACTCACATTCTTCAAAAGAACAACATCAATCTACCCTCATCAGTTTCTCCACCTCCTTCTTCATCAAATTTGGCACCTTCATCTACATAATCAAAAAAATATAAAGGGAAAGGTCAAGAACTCATGGCTTCCACACATGATGAAATATCATCTTAGGATCTTGGCAATATTGCATCAACCAGAAAGATTTCCTTTAGTTTGTTTTCTGTTTTGTTCCAGTTGGGCAGTTTTTGGTGTTTTGGGTGGCGGTTGATTTATGCTTGTTCTTTTGTGTTGTGGTCATGACATTATATTCTTGGCTTAGTTCTAGATCTTATCCTATGATTGTATCTCATTGGTTTCATTATGCTAAGTTTATGGCAGATTCTTCGTGTGTCTACTTGTTCTTCATTTTTCCGGTTGGTGGTTGGTTTTTCTAATTATTTCCCAATCGTCTGGTTGGTTATTCTAAGTGTGATAATGGAAGATCATTGTTATGTTTGAGGCTTACATTATTGTGTGATTGCATCTCTTAAATCTTTCATAGGATTTTGCTCTTTAAGATTTGGGTCATGTCATGTTTGGTTGTAAATATTTACTCATTTCTTAGGGAATGCAATCTTTTTTAAGGCTGACTAGATGTTGCGATGACTTTATAAGCTTATGGAATTTTTCCTAAGGAGAAGGATGATCTAATAAGATTATTTGGCTTATCTTGGGTAGGAGTGTAAGGGTTTTGAGTGTAATCAGGCATTTATGACTGGCATGTGAAACATCATCTTGCAGATCTGTTTGTAAATGATTTTCGATGATAATAAAAGGATGAATCTCTTATTTTTACCTATTTCTCTTATTTTCTTTTGTTATCTTGTGTTAGTTGCAAGGGTTGGACTAATCTCCTTGAGGTATCTCCATCCTTGACTGCGTCAGGTGGTATCAAAGCACAGAGTTGAAAGGATTAACAAGATTGAGGTTGAATGAGGTGGATATTATTGTGTTGGTAGATCTGAGTTCCTGACTTGTGAAGTCATTGACTTATTGATCATGAGGTGGTAGAGTGTAGATCTGACTTGCAATCATAGAGGAATTGTACAAGGTGGAAAGGAAGGGTTTGATGATGGCTGTTAATTTTTGAAGGCATACAGATTGGAGGCAAGTTTCTTATGTGTCTATAGATCACTGGTTGGAGGAGCATCTCGTGATAGATCACCAGTTGGAGGGACAGTTGCACCTGATAATTGGAAGATACCACCTAGAAGGATGAACCCTAGAAGGATAGAGAAAATTATGGAAGACTTTAGAGTTGAGATGAGGAATGAGATCAGAAATGTGTTGACTGGATTGAGAATGAATCCTGAGACTAAAGAAGAATTTGAGGAAGTTGTTGAAGATCTTGGGACTATAGATGTTGAGATCCTTGCAGATGAGGAAAGGTTATTGAGAGTTATGGCACAAGTAAGTAAAATTCATAAGATGGATGTTTCTATTTTCTTTGGTTCATTGCATCCTAAGGATTTGATAGACTAGATAGGAGAGTTAGAATATTACTTTGAGATTCAAGATATCATAGATCCATAAAGGGTTAGGTTAGCACAGACTAAGTTGAAGAACATGGTGAGACAAAAATGACTAGATGGAAGGTAATGGTTGCTAGGTTAAAAGATAAATTCATCCCTAGAGATTATGAATTAGAGTTGTTCAAGAAGTTGCAGAACTTGAGGCAAAAGGACATGAGTGTGGAAGAATACACAGAGGAATTCTATAAGATGACTACCAGATCTAGTCACAAGAAAGTATCTAAGGCGAAGGTGGCTAGGTATGTTAATGGTATGAGATTTAATAGTTAGGATGAATTGAGTATGTTGAGGATTAGTACTATTGAGGATGCTTATCAGTATGCATTAAGGGTGGAAGATAAGTTGAAGAGAAGACAAGGTATCCTTAGAGGAAGAGAGAAGCAAGTTAGAAACAATGGAAAAGAAAAGTAAACCATTGAAGTTAAATTTGATCATAAGATACCTAGAAGAGGGAATGATAGCAAGGAATTCAAAGGCACTTGTTTCAAATGTGGAAGCATGGGACATAGGGCTTTTCAATGTTCTGAAGGATCTATTAAGAACATGGGTAAGCAGAATCTTATGGCACATGAGGAATAGATTGTCGGTAAAGTTGTGGAAAATGAAGCTAAATATAAGATAGGAGAGTCTCTTATGCTTAGGAGAGTCATGTTGATTAAGAAGGAAGTTGAACCTTTACAAATGAGGAATTTTTTTAGGACTGTTTGAAAATTAGGAGGTAAATGTCGTAAGTTTGTTATGGATAGTGGTAGTACTGAAAACTTGGTATCAGAAGAGATGGTGCAAAAGCTTGGATTGAAGAGGCTTAACTATCCTTGTCCTTATGGGATAGGGCTTTTTTCAAATGATCATATGGTGGAGGTGAAAGAGAAATATTTGGTTAATTTCAACAGTGGACCTTACAAAGATGAAGTGTTATGTGATGTGGTGTCTATGAGCTCTTATCATTTTCTATTGGGGAAACCTTGGCAATTTGACAGATGAGCTATTCATGATTTCAGAAGAAATTTGGTCACAATAGAGAAGGATGGGAAGAGGTTTACCCTAGTTCCTTTGAAGGAAGCAGAAGGAGGAAGTGCAAGGAATTTGAGTATGGTGAAGAGATATTGTTTGGATAAGAAGTATATAGAGGTTAGTATGGATCGAAAGAAGGATATTAAAGGTAAATCTGGTGAATCAAAATTAGTATCTGATTGTAAGAAGGGTAAGGTGGTGCAAAAGAGGACTTTGTTTGCTAAATAGATGAGGGTCTGTAAAAGAGGTAGATCGGTTATACAAAAGGAAGGAGGTATTCATATGAGATTTGGTGTTGATAGAGGGTATGATAGAGTCAGTGCATAGAGGAGTAAGTTGATGGATCTAACAGGAGCGTATAGAGGTACAGAGGCAGAGAATATTAGATAAAGAGGATGTTTGGATGAAAAACAAGCATGGGATTTATGTTCCTAGGCTTTTCAAATGTTCATAAGTTTCTCTTATGGAACATTTTATTTTACATGGGGTATCTAATGCTGGAGCATCTTAGGATCTTGGCAATCTTGCATCAACCAAAAAGATTTCCTTTAGTTTTTTTTTTCTGTTCCAGTTGGGCAGTTTTTGGTGTTTTGTGTGGTGGTCGATCTGTGCTTGTTCTTTTGTGTTGTGTTCATGATAGTATATTCTTGGCTTTGTCATGGAGCTTATCCTATGATCGCATCTTAGTTGGTTGCATCACATTGAAGTTATGGCAGATTCTTCATGTGTCTGTCTTGTTGTTCATTTTTCGGTTGGTGGTTGGGGTCTCTGATCATTTCCTGGTCATCTCGATGGTTTTTCTGAGCGTAATCATCCTAGCTCATTGTTATGTTCGAGGCTGACATTATTGTGTGATTGCATCTCTTAAATATTTCATTGGAGGTTGTTTTTTAAGATTTGGGTCCTTACCTATTTGGTTATAAATATTTACTCATTTCTTACGAAATGCAATCTTTTTTTAGGCCAACTAGATGTTGTGATGGCTTTATAATCTTATAGACTTGTTCCTAAGGAGGAGGATGATCTCATAAGATTATTTGTCTTAGCTTGGATACAATTGTAAGGGTTTTGAGTGTAATCTTAGATATGATTGTACGATTTGCCTTAGATACTTTCTTGCAACCCTACTTTGGCTTGGATGATCATCTCAATCTTAAATTCCAGACTTTGGAGCCATTCAATCAAAGGCTCATCTCCTTTCTGCAAGATCTTTGCTTTTATTGCCTCCTTAGTCTTCATCTTCACTACTATAAGCAACATTACTATGCATTCTTGACACTTCACTCTTTCCACTGTGAGAGTTTGCAAGTTCTTGTCAATGTTATTTCTCTCCTTTCCCAACTTTAGGAGAGTATCACCTAACTGCTCAACAACCACAAGCTCTTCGGACCTGAGTCTCTCGATCCAGTTCCTACCAATTTTCCCAAAATGCTTGTCTTCTTGCAACTTGGAAATGATAACTTGATTCTCTGCAGCAATGGGATCAAAAGTGATTTGAGCACTAGGAACACTTGCGATCGGAGTGATGAGATGCCTAATGAAATTTGTCAACTCATTAACTTCTTCTTTGAGTTGCACTTTAGGAGTCTTAAGCTCTTTGAGCTCTTCTTCAATCACTACATTGGTATAATTCCACCAATCCACCTTTGTGTCATGGTGAGCCAACCCCATATCAAATGACTACAATTGAAAATTGGAGGCAGTCATGTCCTCGAATCTACCTTCCTTCGTAGGCTTGGCTACTTCAATAGTGAAATGCCCAGTTTCAGGATCTCAACCTAGTGTAGACATTGTTTTTACCTTATTCACTTTACTCAAAGTGGTGTTGGGTTGTAAGGCCCATGAAAGGGTATCTTTGTTGGATGTCCCTTCCTCTACTCTCTTCCTTTTACTTTCTAGAGTGTTCTCTATCCAAGATTCAGCACTTGTAACTTTGGAAGCGGAGACCAATTCTTCTATGAACAAATTCCTAATGATAGCAGGAGTAGCTTTGGGTCTGGAAGAAAATGGGTTCACAGAAGTGGGAGAGGAGACTAATTTAACAATTTGAGCAGCTTCCTTTTTCTTCCCAACCACCTCATCTGATTCTGTGGCTGAAGTACTGGAGCTATCTTCACCCACATCTACTATAATAGGGGATCCTCACCTGGAGTATCTTGAATCGAGGTGTCAACTTGTGTATCTACAACACTAGCCTTAACTGATTGTTCAGGTCCTACACCTTTAGTGTGCTCAACTACATACTTGGATGGGCCTGGGAAGACTGCTTCTTCAGTTGAACCGATGTTTGGAAGTGGGCCCTCTCTGCATGTCTTCTCTAGTGGGATCTCTTTCTCAGCAGGTTCATCGCCTCCACCCGCTGGCTGAGCTAATCCTTTAGCCATAGTTGAGTTTGTTGCTGAAGATGTTGCGGGAATGATCAAAGTCTCCTTTGCAGGAGTTCATTGAGAAGGAGGCTTCCTTTATGACCTCTTCCTTCTACACGTCATCCATTCAACCCACTGCTCTTTCCTTTTGTAGATACCACCCATCAAGGTCTGCAAGTCTCTAATGGCTTGACCTAGCATGGGTTTGGAAATTTTAGGGAGGGGATTTATCTTTTCTAAATATGTATTTTCATACATATTTTGACCATCATCTTCTAGCCCCTCAACTGTAATGTTAACTTTGAACTTTTTTATTTGTTCAATAGTTAACCTTGCGTAGAATCTTTCTCTTCTCTCTAAGTCATCCTTGCAGTTGGCCCAATAGTCTTCAATATCATCAATGTGATGGATAGAATGACTCATTTGCAGGTGATCTCAGGCATAATTCACAGGATCATACTGTGGCCTTAGAACATCATATATCTCCAATTGAAACCTTTTTGAGAATGTTTTCAGAAAATACTTTGCCTCAGATTGGGATGCACAACTGTAAGCTCCAATGGTCATTGGGAAATCGTAGCCTTTCTTCTTAGCATCAGTACAGATCAGATTCACTTGGAATTCTTGCCTCATCACTTCAACCAGCATGATTATGTCATCAGGATATCTGGGTAGCTTCAAAGGAAAGTCATCAAATCCTGCAAGACGAATATATGAGAAATCTGCAAATTAAATAAAGTAGCACCCAAACTAGCTGATAAATGCCATGGCTTCAGGATAAAATCTCCTTTCTGGGCAACCTTGTATCTCCCTGCACAGTCTCATCATGAATGCATCATTAACTTTGAGATACTCATCATAACTGTTATGTAATTGCAAACAGGGGAAGAATTCATAACTCTTAACATCCTTTGGGAATTCTTCTAATCTAGGAAGCCCTAGCCAAATTTGAATTGTAGCCAATATATATAATAAAACCAAAGACATGTAGAACTCATTCTGATGTTTAGCTCTATTTAGGGCATTGTTGAGATTTTTTCTTACCATAAGGGCCCAATCAATGAAATGGTGTTGAGAATAGATCACCTGGACTAAGAAGAAATGGTGTTCAAAAAAATTTAGTGCATCACTCTCACCTCTGATCCTGTGGAGCGGTACCAAGATATCCATAATTTTTGGCTTCATATTCGTGTTGTATAGTGTTTTAGGCAACTTTCCCTTGGCATTCCTTGGCTCTTGAAACCATGACTTCATTATTTCCTTCTTCCACACAACCTTCTTTGCTCCATAATCAGTAACCGCCTGACTATATGTCATCTCTGAGTACTCAGCCTGCTCCGGAATGCACAGGGAGTTCTAGACAGAGTCTCAATCAATGGAGAGTAGCACCGTGTCATTGGGTAGAAGAATTTTCTTAGTATCCGGATTATACTGAGCTATACATTCTCGAACAAGCTCTGGGGCTTGAACTGGAACGAGAAAATCAGCGGCTTCAACCAATCCACTCTCCTTCAGTTTTTAGTAATAGGGTGCATTTTGTCCACCCTCAAACTATTCTGGAAGCTCTTCATATCGAAGAACTTCAGAGAGGTGTCTGTGATTTTATGCTAGTCAGAAGTGATGTCGTTCATCCCATCGTATCCCGTAAATCTAGTAGCCATGCTTCGATTGATTTGACTCGGGAATTAAGGATATCTCTCAGGAATGTAAGAGTAGAGAACAACTATTTCCAAGAGCTTCAAATTCAGACTATTCATCAAACAGATGGTAGTTCATGTTTGCAACATTTCACTGATTTTATAACTTTTAAATTCTTACCGTTTAACGGCTGACTTCCTGCGCCACATGAATGAAAAGACTAAAGCATTTATGAAAAAGTTCGTTATGAAGCAAAATGACTTTATTTGAATTAATTAGTTTACCCCTACGGGCTGTTAAGAAACATCTTTTCACTTTAGAAAACCGTAACGGTAACTTTTTGGAGGTGGCATAAAATTACTTTTCCACTTCCCTTTTGGGTGGAGAAATGCTTTTGGAGTTCTCTCTACTCAAAAATCCGCTGAGGGAGAATTTTAGCCTATTGAGATGCTAAAATGATATGTGTCAATTTCATCAGCCTTCTTTATACCTTGGGTCATGTATGAGATAGATTCTTCTTCAAAGATCTTCCATTTTAATGATTTGGCAGAAAATGTACTCCGCGGGTCGAAACCCGCCTTTTGGAGTAGTTGAGAAGCCATTTTCTGCTCTTTTTCCGATAAGCTTACGTCTTGGATTCTTCTTCATTTAATCTTTCCTTTTGGCTCGTAGAGGTGCATTTTGAGTGCAATAATATTTCTAGCTCCCAAATTATCCACTTTCAAACTTTACTGACTGCTGAGACATTTTGAAATGGTCATCTGCAAAAAACACACTTTGTAGGTGATTATCGGCCAGGGAGGAGCCCGAAACCAATTTTTTGCCGATAAGGAAAAATGAAGTATTAAAGCTATAGATTCCAAAATCACACAAGATAAATGTTAGAAGTCTCTAAATTGTGACCTTTACTGGATTTGGGAGCTTAACCTACCTGATGAAACGCGGTCTCAGATAACAATCCCCCCCAACTCACAAAGGAGATGTCAATTTGGGAAAATCCGATAAAGGCCTCCTAGCCTAAGATGAAAACTAGACTTAGACTCAAGACTTACATGATGATTTCAAGACTAATACCAAGTACTAGACATCCACTTTTGTCTAAAGGTATGCAGAAAAAAAATGGGGGAACTGATGGCTCTGTCTAGGGACTTGGACATCCATATGTCCAAGCAAAGAACTCAAGTCTCTGGTTTCGCAAAGCTCAATAAAAGGCGGCCCACAACAAAATTAAAGCACAACAAGGAAAGGAAAACATGAATGAAACCTAACTAAGGAAAACAAAGACAGGAACTAAACGTAACTATGGTACAATACAAGGATTGCCTATTTTAAATTCAATCTGATACAGCTTCAAGTCCTGACCATTATATATCAGGGGTAGTGCCTCACCATCTGGATAGGTCAATTTAAAATAATTCTTCTCAAATTTCTGATGGATCTTGAAAGGTCCTTTCCACAGTGTTTCAAATTTTCCATGCATGCCTTTGGGTGCCCTGCGCTTGTCCCATAACAGCACCATATCTCCCTCCATAAATATCTGGGGTCTAATATTTTTATCAAACAAGTTCTTCACACACATTTTATGTGGTGTGATGTGATCTACCATTTTCTTCCTTTCCTCTTCAAGTTTGTTTAAGTAAAGAATCCTCTTTTCTAAACCATCTTCATATACACCATCTTCTACTGTTGTTCTTAATCTGCAAGTTTCTAACTCTAATGGTAATGGAAGATTGGCTTTGATCCCATAGACAAGTTCAAAAGGAGATATGCTAATGGCTCTTTTGGGAGTCACTCTATCTTCCCAGAGGGCTTCATAGATTTTCATATGCCAAGTTCTCTAGTTATCTGCCTCAAGCTTCTTCATGATGTTCACCAAGTTTTTGTTACTGGACTGAGCTTGACCATTTCCTTGAGGGAAATAGTCAGATGAGTGACTGATCATAATGCCATACTCAAAAAAAAAATTAGTAATCTCCTGAGAAGAAAAGTATGTGGCATTATCCATAACTAACTTAATAGGCACACCAAACCTTACCAAGATGTTTTCTTTGATAAACTCACATACTACCTCCAAAGTAGTTTTCTTGGTTGCTTTCGCCTCCACCTATTTTGTGAAGTAGTCTTTCATAGTGATTATGTAGGTACAGCCTATGCTAGATGTGGGATTTATAGGACCAATAAAATCAAGACCCCACTACTGAAAAGGACCCTCAATTATCACTGGTCTAAGGAGTAGCGCTGCTAGCTATGGATTTCTAGTAAACATTTTGCATTTCTCACATCTTGTCACCCAATGATATGCATCTCTAAACATTCCCGGCCAATAATAGCACTGTCTCAATATATTGAATGTAGTAACTGATGAGGAAAAGTGTCCCCCGCAAGCTTCATCATGAAACACTTTTAATAGCTTCTCTTGCTATTGTTTGTCAACACACTGGAGGAAAGTCCCATCTATAGATCTCTTATACAATCTATCCTCCCAAATAACATATTTAGAAGCTTTAAATTTCAAATCTCTTCTTTATTTCAGATTCAATCCTTCGGGGCATTCACCATATGTCAAGAAATACGCAATGTTTTTAAACCAAGGGTCTTGCATACTTACTGCCAAAACTAATTGTGTAGCTTCAGGATCTTCATCCACTTGGTTTTTCGCCATTGCTTTACAAAGTGCATTTCCTCTCACCAACTTGGTGGGTTTGATTTCTATGTAATATTCTTGAGTCTTATCCACCCACGCTCCATTGTTATTACATCCCACATCTTATTGAGTCAACATGCTTTTTACTGCAATGTCAGGCACATATACAAGGGAGCGAGAGTGTAAAATATAGAATCTGAAATTATTTAAAGCCTTTACTACTGTGAAAGCATGTTTTTCAGTTTGAGAGTATTTCAACTTATGATTTTTTAGAGCTGGTCTCATGAAAGCAATAGGAGCCTAAACTCCTTCCTCGTTCTCCTGCATGAGGATGGCTGATAGAGTATGTTCAGAGGAATAACAATAGATTATGAAATCCTTCTTGTAGTCTGGGAGACATAAAAATGGGGCATTGGTTATGGTGCTCTTAATGCTTTTGAAAGCTTTCTTTCCAGGGTCATTCCACTTAAAATTTATATTTCCTTTCATCGTGTCCACTATGAATTTAGTAATTTTTGAAAAATCTGGGACAAACCTCCTGAGAAAGTTTACCTGACTGAAAAATGATTTCACTCCATTCTTGTTCACAGGTAAGCTCAGTTGCTGAATTGCTCTAACCCTTTCTGGATCAATTCTTATGCCTTCTTGGGAAACAATGTGACCCAGTAATTTCCCTTCAGTTACACAAAAAACTGACTTCTTGGGATTCAATGAAATCTCATCCTTTCTACACCTTTGCAACACTCTCCTTAAATCATTTATATGATCAGCTCTTTTTATAGAAAACATAGTAAGATCATCTACATACATACGAATTATGTTTTTCTTCATATCACTAAAGGAAAGATCCATACCTCTCTGAAAGGTAGCTCCACCTTTGATTAACCTGAATGGTATTCTGTGATATGCAAAAGTGCCCCATGGGGTTGTGAAAGTCATTTTGTGTTGGTCTACTTTATCCACTTCTATTTGATTGTACCTTGAGAAGTCATCTAACATGGACATCATCTCGGCTCCATCCATGGTCTACAATAGGTGATCCATGTTGGGGAGGGTGTAATTGTCTTTCAAGGAAGATTGATTAAGATTTCTAAAATCTACGCAGATCCTTATTTCGTTCTTCATCCTCACAGGCACTATATTCGCCACCCAGGTAGAATGATGGATAGGGTATATGATCCTTGCTTTAAGAATTTTATCAACTTCCCTAAATATTGCATCAGCAACTTTGGGGTTGTAATTCCTTTGTTTCTGCCTGAATGGAGTAGCCTCGGGTTTTAAAGGAATTTGGTGTTTGAATTTCCCATTCATAAAACTTTTTAGATCTTCATAACTCTAGGCAAAAACATCTTGGTATTCCAGGAAGAGTTTCTTGGCCTCTTCCCTTTCTACTTCAGTGCAACATTTCCCAATGTTGATCATCTTGGGATATTTTTCACTTCCAATATTAATTCCCTCATATTCACCGGTGGTAGAGCCTCTCTCAATTCTCTTCTTTTTAACAAAAGTATCATGCCTGTTGAAAAGTTTTTCAAGTGTGACTAAATGGGGAGGGATGATATTACCTTGCAACTGGATGATATCTGACTTATCCTTCTTCTACATGTCATGACAGTTTCCTTTATGATTATTAGGATAATCTTTATGAAAGTCACTATCGCTCTCTAAAAAGAGGAGATTATGGTCATCTTCAAACACTTGCCAATTTTCCACATTATCAGGCACAGACGGTCTATACACAACCTCTACTTGGTACTTCTTATCTTGGAACTCCGGGTGAGGGAGGAGTAATGAGGCTGATACTGCTAAAGAGTCTGCCTAGGAGTTCAACTCTCTTGGCACAGATTCAATAAAGAATGCATCTAATGCTTCAATTTCATCCCATACTCTGTTCCTGTAGTTTTTTAATCTATGATTCTTCACAAAGTATTGATTCCTGACTTGGCACACAATTAACTCGGCATCACCCCAAGCTCTCAACATTTTCATGCCCTTCTCCTTTACAGCGATAATTCCTAACAATAGGGCTTCATACTCAACTATATTATTAGTGTTTTCGAACTCCAATTTATAAGCCATGGACTCACATACTCCATCTGGAGATATTAAGACTACACCTACACCAGATCCTGATGAGGCATAGCTACCATAAAATTTGAGAGTCCAAATCTGTGGTGGCATTTATTCAGTGAAAGACTACTTTTCCTCTTTTCCAAGTTCGTTTTCCTCATCATGATCATCTATAAATAGCATATAGTTGCCAAATTCTAATTCCTGATACAAAATTTGGGCTTTAGGGTCATCATATTTTAGCACTGTGAACTTTGCATTCTCTTCATGAACTAGCTTTATCTTTTTTTTACCCACTGGGATTAAAGCTTGAGACCAATCTAGCTTTATTTCCCCTCCTAGGTCTCTACAAATACTTTTTCTTAGCAACAAACCGTAACTAGCAGGTATATTGGCAACAAGTATTGTTAACAACATTTTCTTCTCGGGATGTGCTTCTAGAGCCACTTGGGCATCTTTGACTTGTCCAACCAGAGGTACTTTCTTGGAATCCATGGAGTAACACCTACCATGGGCTTTAGTGAGGGTAAGACCTAAAGCTTTAGCTACAGTTGATGGCATTACATTGTCTGAGGCTCATGAATCTATTATGCAATTGCTTAACTTGCAACCATTAATAGACAATGACACATAGAATGGGTTAGGCTTTTGGCCTAGGAAGGTAGCCAAAATAGATGACTCTCCCTGCTCAATTGGTTCTGCAAATATAGACTCATTTTCTATGTTAGCCATGACATTTTGGTTTAAATTCTGATTCCCTTCTTTACAGTAATCTACTAGTTTTTGCAGTTCTATAAGATTAGACTTAAGATAGTCTATGGGGGAAATCTGAATTCTGGAATCTCTACAGAACTGAATAATGTCAAAAGAGTATTGTTCCTTACCCGGTTGTAGAATCCTCACTCCTTGGTTGGCATCTTTAGAAATTGAAGTAGATGCCTCATTATTTTTTGGTGGAGGTGTGGAAGCAAGGCTTTTATCTTTTTGACTCCGGGTCAATACTATGTAGGAGGTCCCGTCTATGGTAGCATAACATGTTGCTTCTCATTCTGAATCTGATTTGTACTCTAAATATAAGTTTTTAGAGTCGCCATGTGAGTGCAAATCTGCTTCAGCTCAAAATACTCTACCGTTCCACTCGTCAATCTGATGCATCTGCCAAGCACGAGCTACACCGAGGTAACTTTCTCCATCATGATCTGTCATTAGGTGAAATGCACACATGTTTCCCCTTTTAGGAGGAGCTTCTATAGCTAGCCTCTGTGGTGGAGCAGTCAATTGTAATGTCTTTCCATCAGCATTCCTCCCATCGTTGTTTCTTCTAGGCTGCTCTTGAAAGTTTTTCTAGTAGGGATTATTAAATCTGGGAAGTTTCCTCTTGAAGGCAATGAATTCATTGGATAAATTTTGAATCATCTCATCTAATGATGTGGTATTACTAGTACTGGCTCTAGATTGTATTTCTCTTTCCACTTTCCTGATGAGATCATGTGGTCTTCAAGTTCTACAGCAGTTCTTTGTGTGGCATCCAAATCTGTTGGGTTTACTCTTCTTAAATCATAGTTGATATCAGTTGGCATAGCACTTATGAAGAATCTTGTCAAATTCCCTGTAGTAGGTCTGTCAGCTGCTAGAATACGATTTGCAAGCTTGTTAAATTTAGCCACAAAATCCCTCATACTGATAGAAGGCTCTTTCTTGATAGAATTCAATTGTGTCAACAAGGCATGCACATCTTTAGCAGCTTTAAATCTTCTTTCAAAAGTAGTTCTCATAAAATCCCAATCTGTGATAGAAGAATTGGGCAAGTGGTGAAACCAATCAGTAGCACCTTCAACAAGGGTTTCAACGAATAATCTGATGGCCACATCTTCTTCTTGTACTACTAAGATATTAACTGGAGCCAAGAATGTAGCAATGTGTTCATCAGTAGATACTTTCCCATCTCCAGAGAATTTGGGGAAATTCTTCCTTGAACTTGAGGGAAGGGTATTATATGTTGCTAATTGCAGTGGTCCAACTGCAGCGGCCCAAGGGGCTGCCATAACTACTTGAGGTAGATAGGGTGCTATATTGACAAAAAGAGGAGCAACTGCTTCGTGCAAGGTTAACACTTGGCAAGTGGTAGACAAAAGAGTAGATTGTTTGGAAGGTGAAGGAGGTTTGCTCTTTCTCTTGGCAATTCTATTTTCTCAACAAGGTACTTCAAGTAGAGCAAAATTAATATCTGCAAGTCTCTCAAAGACTGGGTCTGTACTACCTTCATTTTTTCACTCCTAAGAAATCTTTTAGGCTCCAGGGACTCAACTAATTTTGTGGTCTAGCTTCACGCTCTAGTTGGCATTGTGCCCTTCTTAGATTTCTCCTTCAGATGGCACCTTCAAGCACTTCTTCTCTAGCTTCTTCCTGTTCAAGCACTTGACTGGCACTTCTATAATGTTTAGTGTTTCTTCTGTATCTCCAGACAAAAGTATTTAGTGAGGAAATGAGATCCTCTTGTTCGTCTTGGAACCCAAGATTTGGTTGGAGCACAGGAATTGTGTTTTCATGGGGAAGCATGATCTTTCGTCATGGTATTGCTTCTAGTATAACAACTATTCATTTTGCTAGTAGAGTCACCAAGAATCTGTTGGTAAACAGATTGTTCTTCTTCACTTTAACTCCAAAATACCCAAATATTAAAGAAACAATCGAATACAACAGTTGGGAAATGTAAATGAATTACTAATTTCCCTCTGAATTTGAAGGTACAGCTCCCTTAAATGAATGATTTTCAAAGAATATGAATCTTTCCTAATCTAACAGGGGTGTGTTCTTAACATGAGAACAGAAGAGGTAAACCAAGCTAGGCCTAGACAGGAACTAGCTCAGGCAGATTAAATTCAACTAAATCTAGCCAATCTTGAGATCTCACTAATCATACGAGCTCTAAAAACTAGTAATGCAATGACAGATAATGATCATGCAAGATGCAAGAATGAGAGATTACTGGTTAAAACAATAATGAATCAATCCATCTAATAGGAACATTTCTCAAACTTTGAATAACACTAAAACTTCCCCTCAATTAACTATATCAAATCATAATACAAAACCTTGGTTCAATCATAAACTGTAAATCCAATTTCAACAAAATATTCAAATTAATAGAAAGATAAATTCAATGTAGTGGAATAGTTAAAGCAATGATATTCAGACATACACAAATTTGACTCAGCAAAATGCCATCCTTCACACCAAAATTTAGCCGACCTCTTTATTGATTTTGGAAATAGTACATATAGAGTTCCAGAGTTGGACCGTTACAAAAAAGGGTAACCAAAATGGATCAACTTCTCTAACTAGAAATGATAAAAAAAAATTTATCCATTACAATACTTATCAAAATTTAGTACAAGAGGGAATCTATCTATGCTTCAGCTTTCTTCCCCTTGTCTAATTTAGCCCTATAGGCGGTGACAACTGTAATGATTGGGATGAGCTCTTCGTTCCTATTGATGTGGACATTGGTATATATGATGAGCCACTGGGAATGATCTTTGGCCATAAATTTGACAACATCTACCCAATCCTTTAGCTCATCCATAGCCTTGTAAATGCATCCACTCAATTGTTGGAGATCTGGTACTTTATCTAGGCAGGAAGAAGACTGCTCTGGCAGTTTGTCTACATATTCTGAGAAGGATTTCTACATGTTGGTAACTCAAAACATTTCCTTTCCTTGACCACTTGTCTGTGATTCTATGTGGAGACCTTGAAGGAGTTTAAAATCTTTGTTCTGCTCCTCTTTGATTTTGACATCTGTCTGTTGCAACCCTACTTCAGCTTGGATGATCATCTCAATCTTAAATTCCATACTTTGGAGCCATTCAATCAAAGGCTCATATCCTTTCTGCAAGATCTTTGCTTTTATTGCCTCCTTATTCTTCATCTTCACTGCTACATGCAACATTACTATGCATTCTTGACACTTCACTCTTTCCGCCGTGAGAGTCTGCAAGTTCTTGTCAATGTTATTTCTCTCCTTTTCCAACTTTAGGAGAGTATCACCTAACTTCTCAACAACCACAAGCCCTTCAGACCTAAGTCTCTCGATCCAGTTCTTACCAATTTTCCCAAAATGCCTATCTTCTTGCAACTTCACAATGATAGCTTGATTCTCTGCAGCATTGGGATCGAAAGTGATTTGAGCACTGGGAACACTTGCGATCAGAGTGATGAGTTGCTTGATGAAATTTGTCAACTCATTAACTTCTTCTTTGAGTTGCACTTTATTAGTCTTGAGCTCTTCAAGCTCTTCTTCAATCACTACATTGGTAGACTTCCACCAATCCACCTTGGTGTCATGGCGAGCTAGCCCCATATCAAACGAATGCAACTGAAAATTGGAGGTAGTCATGTCCTCGAATCTGCTTTCCTTCGTAGGCTTGGCTACTTCCATAGTGAAATGCCCAGTTTCAGGATCTCGGCCTAGTGTAGACAATTTATTTACATTCTTCACACTCATAGTGGTGTTGGGTTGTAAGGCCCATGAAAGGGTATCTTTTCTGGATGTCCCTTCCTCTACTCTCTTCTTTTTACATTCCAGAGTGTTCTCTATCAAAGATTCAACATTAGTAACTTTGGAAGCGGAGACCAATTCTTCTATGAACAACTTCCTAATGACCGGAGGAATAGATTTGGGTCTGGAAGAAAATGGGTTCATTGAAGTAGGAGATGAGGAGACTAATTTAAAAATTTGAGCAGCTTCCTGTTGCTTCCCAACCACCTCATCCAATTCTGTGGCTAAAGTACTGGAGCTATCTTCACCCACATCTACTATAACAGGGGATCCTTGCCTTGGAGTATCTCGAACCGAGGTGTCCAGTTGTGTATCCAAAGAACTAGCCTTAATTGATTGTTCAGGTTCTGCGCCTTTAGTGAGCTCAGCTGTAGACTTGGCCAGGTCTCTGGAGATTGCTTCTTCAATTGAAACGATGTCTAGAAGTGGGCCCTCTCCGCATGTCTTCTCTAGTGGGATCTCTTTCTTAGGAAGTTCATCACCTCCACCCATGGGCTGAGCTAATCCTTTAGCCATAGTTGAGGTTGTTTCTGAAGATGTTGTGAGAATGTTCAAAGTCTCCTTTGCAGGAGTTCATTGAGAAGGAGGATTCCTTTCTGACCTCTTCCTTCTACCCGTCGTCCATTCGACCCACTGCTCTTTCCTTTCGTAGATACCACCCATCAAGGTCTGCAAGTCACTGATGGCTTGACCTAGCATGGGTTTGGAACTTATAGGGAGGGGCGTTATCTTTTCTAAATATGTATTATCATACATATGTTGACCATCATCTTCTAGCCCCTCGACTGCAATGTTAACTTTGAACTTTTTGATTTGTTCAATAGTTAACCTTGCGTAGAATCTTTCTCTGCTCTCTAAGTCATCCTTGCAGTTGGCCCAATAGTCTTCAATATCATCAATGTGATGGATAGCACGACTCATTTGCAGGTGATCTAGGGCATAATTCACAAGATCATACTGCAGCCTCAGAACATCATATGTCTCCAATTGAAACCTTTTTGAGAATGTTTTCAGAACATTCTTTGCCTCGAACCAGAACACACAACTGTAAGCTCCAATGGTCATTGGGAAATTGTAACCTTTCTTCTTAGCATCAACACATATCAGATTCACTTGGACTACTTGTCTCATCACTTCAACTAGCACGATCATGTCATCAGGATATCTGGGCATCTTCAAAGGGAAGTCATCAAATCCTGCAAGACAAATATATGAGAAATATGCAAATTGAATAAAGTTGCACCCAAACTGGATGATAAACACCATGGCTTTAGGATAAAATCTCCTTTCTGGGCAACCTTGTAGCTCCCTGCACATTCTCATCATGAATGCATCATTAACTTTGAGATACTCAGCATAACTGTTATGTAATTGCAAACAGGGGAAGAATTCATAACTCTTAAAATTCTCTGGGAATTCTTCTAATCTAGGAAGCCCTGGCCAAATTTGAATTGTATCCAATATATATAATAGAACTGAAGACATGTAGAACTCATTCTAATTTTTAGCTCTATTTAGGGCATTAGAGATATTTTCGCTTACCATAAGGGCCCAATCGATGAAATGGTGTTGAGAACAGATCACCTGGACTAAGAAGAAATGGTGTTCAACAAAATTTAGTGCATCACTTCACCTCTGATCCTGTGGAGAAACACCAAGATATCTACAATAGCTGGCTTCAAATTCATGTCGTATAGTGTTTTAGGCAACTTGACCTTGACACTCCTCGGCTCTTGAAACCATGACTTCATTATTTCCTTCTTCCACACAGCCTTCTTTTCTCCATACTCAGTAACCGCCCAACTATATGTCATCTCCAAGTACTCAGCCTACTCCAGAATGTGCAGGGAGTTCTAGACAGAGTCTCGATCAATGGAGAGTAGCACCGTGTCATTGGGCAGAAGAATTTTCTTAGTATCCGGATTATACTGAGCTAAACATTCTTGAACAAGCTTTGGGGCTTGAACTGCAACGGGAAAACTAGCTGCTTCAACCAATCCACTCTCCTTCAGTTTTTTAGTAACAACGTGCATTTGGTTTGCCCTCAATCTATTCTAGAAGCTCTGCATATCGAAGAACTTCAAAGAGGTGTCTATGATTTTATACCAGTCAGAAGTGATGTCATTCATCCCATTGAATCCCATAAATTTAGTATCCATGCTTCGATTGATTTGACTCACAAATTAGGGATATCTCTCAGGAATGTAAGAGAAGAGAACAACTATTTCCAAGAGCTTCAAATTTAGACTATTCGTCAAACATATGGTAGTTCCTGTTTGCAACATTTCACTAATTTTATAACTTTTAAATTCTTACCCTTTAACGGTCGACTTCCCACGCCACACAAATGAAAAGACTAAAGCATTTAAGAAAAATTCTGTTATGAAGAAAAAAGGCTTTATTTGAATTAATTACTTTACCCCTACGAGCCATTAAGAAATATCTCTTCACTTTAGATAACCGTAACGATAACTTTTTGGAGGTGGTGGAAAATTACTTTTTTGTTTCCCTTTTGGGCGAAGAAATGCTTTTGAAGTGCTCTCTACTCAAAAATCTGCTAAGGGAGAATTTTAGCCTATTGAGATGCTAAAATGATATGTGTTGATTTCATCAGCCTTCTTTATACCTTGGGTCACCTGTGAGATAGATTCTTCTTCAAAGCTCTTCAATTTTAATGATTTGGTGGAAAGCATACTCCGCGGGTTGAAACTCGCCTATTGGAGTAGTGGAGAAGCCATTTTCTACTTTTTCGCCAATAAGCTTACGTCTTGGATTCTTCTTCATTTAATCTTTCCTTTTGGCCCATAGAGGTGCATTTTGAGTGCAATAATCTTTCTAGCTCCCAAATTATCCACTTTCAAACTTTACTGACTACTAAGACATTTTGTAATGGTCATCTACGGAAAACACATTATGTAGGTGATTTTCTGCCAGGGAGAAGCTCGAAACCAATTTTTCACCGATAAGGCAAAATGAAGTATTAAAGCTATAGATTCCAAAATCACACAAGATAAATGTTAGAAGTCTCTAAATTGTGACCTTTACTGGATTTGGGAGCTTAACCTACCCGATGAAACGCGGTCTCAGATACCAATCCCCCCAGCTCACAAAGGAGAAGTCAATTTGGGAAAATCTGATAAAGGCCTCCTAGCCTAAGAAGAAAACTAGACTTAGACTCAAGACTTAAACGATGATTTCAAGACTACTACCAAGTACTAGACATCCACTTTTGTCTAAAGGTATGCAAAACAAAAATGGGGCAACACACATCATATGTCATCTTCTACGAATATTTTCTCTTCTATTGAGCCATGTAATTCTCCCCACATATTGATGGGTAACAACACATACATGAAGTTTGTGGGAAAGGTTTTATTCCTATGGGAGAGGGGAGATTTAATGATGTTCTTTGTGTACCATCCTTGACCACTAATCTCCTTTCTATTTATCAAATTACTCATGGGGCACAAGGTAAAATTATTGAGTTCACTCCTAATCATGTCTACATTAAGGACATGGAGACTAGAGTTGTCATAGCTATAGGATTTTTTGATCATGCGTCACGCTTGTATTATTTTTCATATTTTGTTGATGATGATGATGATGATGATGTTCATGATGTACCCACCCTTCTACCAAGGGTGAATTATGTATGTGAGGAGAATTTGGACACTTGAATCATTGTGTTCTTGAGATAGGTGTTAAACTTCCTACTCCTCCACCTCCTACTTCATTGGACATGAGTTCTACTATTTAGTAGGATGATCATAGTGCTTCAAATCTTGCAATGTGGGATGACTACTTAGATGTAATTTCAGACTTGCTTGTTGATTCTCATATTGCATATTTGGGTGACATACTTGAGGGGGTTTCTCTACTCTTTGATGACAGTTTCATCATAGTTAGAGTTGGAGATACTTCTTCACCTTCTTTGGAGATTGGCATTCTTGATTCTTCTCCTTCACTTGGCTTGTCACACTTCATGGTTCAGTTTGATGATGTAATGGATTCCTTGAGCTTGGAGAGACTTATTCAGTATTAGACAGGATGCATACTTGGGGACTTCTTTCCTCCTTCCATTTTGACATGGATTGGCTTCTTTAGCATATAATGTATTTTTTTCTTCCTAAGGGGAGACATGTTTCTTTTTGGAATTGGATTATCTTTTGTTTGCAAGAACACTTCATCAACATTGGAGCTTCTTCACTATGGGGGGATATCATGTCGCCTTATTTCCTTCCTATGGGGGGTCATTGATTGAATATACATTATGTATGTAGTTCTTGGGGGGTCTTGAGTCATCCATCCATGCATCATGTGTGTTTTCATCTCTCTTTTTGGAGGGGAGTTTTGTCCCATGAGGTTTTCTCCTTTTCTCCGCTTTATGAGAGATTGCATTTCTTTTGCACTTGCATATTGTACATGGGTACCTAACATGGCCTAGTAGTCAGGACCCATCTTACATTGTGATTTTAATTGTATTCCCCTAAGTTGCACTTAAGGGGGGTGTTGGTGTAATTAAATATTCCTAATTACACTTTACTTAATCTTACTTAGGATAATGCATTGTATAGTAGTTTACATATGAGACACCTAGGATTTTGCACCTATATTATGCACATGGTGTAGGAGAAATTTCACTTTAGGTGGTGATAGTTGTTATCTCAATCCACTTTAAGTGTGAGATCCACCTATAGTGCACATATCACATTGTCATCGTCAACATTTTGCACATATTTCATTGCATAATGGCGGATGATCCACCTTTGGTGGACATGTGATTCCACCTTGTGTAGGTGATACCTTATCAACTTTTTATCATTGTCTGGTATTGTCTTTCCTATATAAGAAGGCACTTCTAAATTGTAAAATATCTCCAATATCTCTTATTTCCATATTGCTTCATTAATGAGAATACAATTTATTCTTTTTTATATCATATCTCTTGTCTTTGTGCTATTCTTTGACCTCTAGATCTTTGGTTCATTGCTATTTGCAAATTCTCACAGAAGTTATATGTAGTTAACCAACTACTTGGGTGTAGGTAGGTTCTATAAAAGGAGAATTATTTTTATTGAAATGAGGGCTTCTTTCCTCTCTAGGAAAAATAGTAGCCATTTCAAGATTTCAATTTATAAGTGAAGAATTGGTGAAATCAATATATTTGTGGATAAGAAATAAATATTTATCTTCCTTGTGAATATATTTCTTTTTGTAGTCTTTGTCCTATGGAAATGAAAGTGATCTTTGTGTTACCACTTTGATGGTGAAAAGCCTCACACACTTGTTTCTCTGATACCATTTTGTTAGTAGTCTTGCAAAACAATGCAGAGGATAAAGGAATTCACAAATAACAATGATGAATTGAAATGAAGAAATGGTTGATGACACTTACTTAAAATCCAAAATGATCTTCTTTATGTTGGAAACTGTCTCAAACCTTGTTGTTTCTATTTTCAATTAAATTGTTGATTGACAAATTGTAATTATCTTTAGTTGTCATGGAAGTTGCTTTACTATCTTTTGTCATTTGTGTCTAAGTGGATTTAGAAACCATTTTGTGATTTATGGATTCTCTCATGCCTATTTATTTAGTGCTTGAGTTGAAGAGAATGTTATGTAATTCACAGATTGTGGAAGCAATAAAGTGTTGGAGCTTTGGGTGTGGATTTTTTTCTCAAAAGGGTTTCTCCACGTAAATTTTGGAGTTATGGTTTGCATTTATTTTGTTATCCATTAGTAATTACTTATCTTTTTATTTGGATGCCATGAATATTAGCATATTTTTCACTATATATTTTATATTGTTTTTCAACATTTGGTATCAAATCCAAGTTGGCTTGATTTGAGAAGGGGAAACCTTTCTTGGAGTATTTGATTTGATTTTTTATTGCAGTGGGAGTGTTGTTTTTCTTGTAGTTTCAAATTTGAGATCATGGCTAGCTCATCTCGGTTGGAAATTAAATATTTCAATGGTTATGGATATGAGATTTGGAAGCTAAGGATTGAGGATCTCTTCGAAGAAAGATATCAATGGAAGGTTGATAAAAAGAGGAGAAACCAGATTTTGTGACAGAAGAAGATTAGAAAAAATAGATAAAAAGGCTCATGACACTATTTGTTTGTGTTTATCTTATTTTGTTCTACTGAATGTTTTTTATTATGGTAAAAACAGGTTTTGAAGGGGCCCCGAAACCCTGTACAAGCAGATTTTAGTGGGAATCTGAAACCTAACCATGAAGAAATGTTGCTAAAAAGTATACTTTTAAAACCAGCAGCCCAAAGACAACAATCTTCTAGCAACTAAAAAGGAAGATACATTAAAAACCTTAGATGCCTAAGAAACGGGCCAAAGCCTTACATCATTAAATTTATTGGAGTGTAAAATCTCCCTAGAGACCAGGGTTTTGACATGGAACCCAGAACCAACAACCTCACAGAGCAACATTGCCCCAAAACCTGCCTTTAACCATAACCAAAAACTCCCAGCAACCAGGATGGGCCCTTGAAAACTTTCTGTATCCACCTACCTGCACCTACCAGCCACAAGTAGCAAACACCTCTGAAAAGAAAAGATGAAAGGAAACCAAAAGACTCCCTCTTCCTCGTCTTTAGAAGAAAATCTGATTCCCTTCAGCCCAAGAGGAAAACCTCCGCCCTAAACATGCACCTCATCACAGCCCACTCCAACTGCACAGCTAAAGGGCTAACCCCCTGCCATTTCCATCTAGCCATCATGTGGTAGCAAGAAGGATCAGACCACTCTCCACCCCTAGCTACCTCCTCCCAGTAGTCGCAGACCACCTCAATAGGTTGAGCCTTCACCTCAATAGAATCTTCCATCTCAATAGGAAGAAAGGAAGAAGAAAACTGAGATAAAGAAAGACTCCACCTCCAAGAGGTCACATGAAAAGCACCCACCTCTATAGGGATATACTCTGCCTCAGTAGGAGTATAGCACAGAAGGAAAAGGTAGTAAAGGGGGCCATCCCTGCTAGAAAAATTATCTAAAAACAGGGGATGAATAACCTCATTCAAAGTTGAGCCAATGACACAAGAAGAGAAAACACCTTGCAAAATGGGGTCCTGCCATTCTGCAACCACAGCACAGGTAGACCGCATTCCAAGTTTTTCACTTTTTTTACACCAGGGCATCTCTTTGTCCCCCAAATAGTTCCTTCTACCCCAAATAGGGAAACACAAATAGAGACCATGGAGCATAGGGCAACGAGAGGGCATTTCACAGGTATGACCCGCTCTCCACTCAACCAAGTGTACAGGAAGAGAACCTTCCAGTACCATAACCATCGGTCTTATAGTGACAACAGAGTTATTCAGAAGTCTCCAAACCCCACAGCCCAAAAGATAGGGGACAGCCTCATCCCCATCGATGGCAACACCAACCACACCTTTGGCCTCCCCATCCTCAGCGTTGCAGCTACAACCGCTCTCTGCCTCTCAGCACCATCCGTTGTTGAGACCTCCCCTAAACAAAGAAAAAACAAATAGATTCTGCCCCACCATGTTCTCTGTCCTCCTCATCATTGTCTCCTCCATCATCGCCTTCTCCCACTTCTTCCACACGTGTGGAAACCCTAGCCACTCTCACTCTGCTCACCTTTTTTTCTTGATTGTTCTACTAAATGTTTCAAATGAAACTATTGGATATAAATTATGGAATAGAATGGGAGAGAATTACCAAACTAAGAGTCTCATTAACAATTTATTTCTAAAAGGAAAGTTATATTCACCTAGAATGAATGATGGAGACTCAATTGCAGAACACTTGAATTCATTTAATCTAATTTTGAGTCAATTGTACAGTCAATTAATGTAATGATTGATGAAGAGGACAAGTGTATTCTCTTATTATGTTCATTGCCTGAACCTTGGGATAATCTAATTCTTGCAATCAATTGTTCTTTTTTAGATGATTAGAAGTTGGATGCCCTTGTTGGCACTTTAGAATGAGGACGACTTCAGAAGGGTCTAAAGATGCATTGCATGTACATGGTATATTTCAAGAAACAAGTAAGGACAAAATGAAGGGTGAAAAGGACAAGTCTAAGAATCATTCTAAGTCCAAGGGAAGGTATAAAACATCGGGTAAGAGTAGATTAAGGTGTTGGAATTGTGGTAAGTGGGGGCATCTCAAAAAGAAATGTAAGAATAGAAAGAAAATTAATTATGATTCCTCTACAAATAAATCCTCTGATGATGAAGCTACTAATACTTTTATTATTTCTAATAATATGACTTATGATGACTCTTGGTTAATAGATTTAGGTGCATCATACCACATGACTCCTCACAAGGAGTGGTTTTCAGCTTATCCAGCCTATGATGGTGAGGAAGTTTTCCTCGGAGATAATAGCACATGAAAAATTGTAGGCCGAGGAGAGGTAAAGTTTGTTTTCAATGATGGAAGGGTTAAAACCCTCAAAGATGTATTACACATCCCTGGTTCAGCTAGACATTTAATTTATGTATCTAAAATGTGAGTTATGGGTGCATGTAAATTTTCAAAAGAGTGGTTGCAAGTTAACAAGAGGGAATTTGATTTTAGCTAAGGGTAATAGGTTTGGCACCCTATTTAGACTTGGTGCTTCTATTTTTTGTAATTTTATTAATGTAACTAATAACTCTATATCATGTAAGTTATGGCACCATAGGATGGGTCATATTGGTGAAAAGGGTCTCAAAACTCTCATAAATAAAAGGATGGTTGATGGTTTGTCAGGTTACTCTAGTGATTTTGATTTTTGTGAACATTGTGTGTATGGAAAGCAACATAGAGTATCTTTTAAGTATGGAAGTACTAGAGTTAAACAAGTTTTGAAGGTAATTCGTAGTGATGTCTTTGGTCATGTGGATGTACCATCTATTGGAAAATCTTGCTACTATGTTTCCTTTATTGATGACTATTCTAGATATTCATGGATTTATTTTTTAAAGGAAAAATATGTTGTTTTTTATATATTTAAAGAATTTAAAAACCTTGTTGACTATGGTGGTGAGTATTAATCTAAGGTCTTTGATGACTATTGTAAGCATGCAAACATTGTTAGGCAGAAAACAACTCCATATACCCCACAAAAAAATGGAGTGGAAAGAGGATGAATTAGACTTTAATGGATAAAGTAAGAAACATGTTGAGTTGTGCAAAACTTGAATAACATTTTTGGGTTGAAACAATTCACACTGCTTGCTATTTGGTTAATAGGTCACCTACTTATGCTCTTGTTGATAAAACTCCTTATGAGGTATGGACAGGTAAATGACCACTAGTTTCTCACTTTAGATTTTTTGGCACTGAGCTTATGTTCATGTTCCTAAAGAAAAATGTTCTAAGATTGATTACAAAGCTAACAAGTGTGTTTTTTGTGGAATATAGTGAAAATAATAAGGGTTATAAGCTATGGGATCCTATAGCAATGAAAATGGTATACTCTATGGATGTAATTTTCAAGGAGCTAAATGAATTTAAGAATGATGAACAACCTCGTGTAAAGCCTAATGAAATAGTGCATTTTGATATTAAGGTTGAACCACAGAAAGATGCATATGTAGAGAAACCTCAAGAAGATGCACATGCAAAACAACTTGATGAGCATGGAAGTGAAGAAGAAGGGTTAGAAAATAACTATGAAGATGAACAACCCGAGCATCCTGTTACACCTCAAAGAAGATCCTCTAGACAACGTAAACCTATTGATAGGTATGAATATAGTCCATCTAATTTTCATTGTGTTTTTGCTTTATCTTGTACTAAAAATGAACCTACATTTGTGAAATAGGCCTTATCTTCATATGAACATGAGTCTTGGTTAGAGGCAATGAAAGATGAAATAAAAGCTTTAGACAAGTTTGACACATGGGATCTAGTTTAGTTGTCTAAGGGGAGAAAAGCCATTGGATGCAAATGGGTATTTAAAAAAAAATAGAGTATATGGTAAGTTGGAACAGTACAAGGCACAATTAGAAGCAAAAGGTTACTCACATGTTGAGGGAGTGGATTTTGGTGAGATTTTTTCTCCTATGGCTAAACTAACCTCTATTAGACTCCTTTTATCTATTGTTGTTGCTTTTGATTTAGAAGTAGAGAAATTGGATGTGAAAACAACTTTCTAACATGGGGATCTTGATGAGGAAATATTTATGAAACAACCTAAAAATTTCATTGTGAAGGGACAAGAAAACTTGGTGCAGGTTAAAGAGATCTTTGTATGCTTTGAAGCAGACACCTAGAATGTGGTATCATAAATTTGATGTTTTTGCATTAAATCATGACTTTATAAGAAGTGAGGAAAATCATTGGGTTTATGTCAAATTAATTAATGATCAATTTTTAATCATTGTCCTTTATGTTGATGATATGTTATTTATTGGAAACGATAAGGGAATGATTAAGAAACTAAAGGGTTAATTATCTGGTACTTTTGGTATGAAGTATTAGGGGATGCAAAATATATCTTGGTATTGGAAATCAATAGGGATCGGGTTAACAGAAAATTATGGTTAAGTCAAAAGAAATATGTTAACACTATTTTGCAATGTTTTGTCATGCACGATTGTAAACCAGTTAGTATTCCTTTTCCAATTGGTACTAAGTTATCTCTAGAACAATGCCCTAAAAATGATGATGAGCTTGAAGACATGTATAAAGTTCCATATGCTAGTGTTGTAGGAAGCCTTATGTATGTTATGGTCTGTATTAGACCAGATATTGCCCAAGCAGTGGGAGTTCTTAGTAGATTTATGGAAAATCTTGGTAAAGAACATTGGGCTTATGTGAAAAGGAGTTTTAGATATTTACGTGGGACTTAAAATCATTGCATTTGTTATCATGGATCTAATGATATGAGCACAGTGATTGATTTGCAGGGATTTGTTGATTCGGATTTTGTCAGTGATCTAGATCGCAAAAGGTCCACAAGTGGCTATGTCTTTACGTTGTTTAGAGGAGCAGTTAGTTGTATGAGCAAAAGACAACCTACATTTGCATTGTCCACTACTCAATAAGAGTACATGGCTGCCACACATGCTTGTAAAGAGGCAGTCTGGTTAGAGAGATTGTGTTCTGGTGTTGGTTTTCAGCGTAAACAAGTAAAAATTAAATGTGACTGTCAAAGTGTCATTTGTTTGGGTAAAAACCCAAAGTATCATGCTTGCATAAAACATATAGATGTTCAATATCACTTTGTTCGAGAAATGATTGAGGGTGGTAGAGTCATGTTATAGAAAGTAGACACTTTGGAGAATGTTGCAGATTCTCTTACCAAACCAGTAAGCACAGAAAATTTAGTTGGTGCAGAAAGGCCATGGGCCTTAATTCTTCTGAAGTTTGATTTATTTAGTTTTCCTTTATGCTTTTTGCAAGGTGTTCGACAACTGGGTGAATGTTGAGAAAATGTCTCAACCTTGTTGTTTCTATTTTGAATTAAATTTTTAATTGGAAAATTGTAATTATCTTTAGTTGTCATGGAAGTTGCTAAATGCAATTGTGTCAACTTGTAAGACTATTTTTTTTAATTGACAAAATAGTATAAGCATGAAAAATAGGGAAAGATAAAAGAAAGCATGGATAAGATAAGGGAGATCTTTCTAAGGTGTATAAAAACACAAGTTGAAAGAGAAAGTTTCGTATCTTTTTTGATTTGTGTCTAAGTGGATTTAGAAACCATTTTGTGATTTATGGTTTCTCTCATGCCTATTTATTTAGTGCTTGAGTTGAAGGGAATGCTATGTAATTCATAGATTGTGGAAGCAATAAAGTGTTGGCGCTTTGAGTGTGGATTTTTTCCCCAAAAAGAATTTTCCACGTAAATTCTGAAGCTATGGTTTGTATTTATTTTGTCATCCATCAATAATTAATTATTTATTTATTTGGCTGCCATAAATATTAGCATATTTTTCATTGTAAATTTCATCCTATTTTTCAACAGTTTACACAAAGTCATGGACACCATATTGATTGGACACAAGTGAACGCACGCAGAAATTAAGACATATTACAAGGGGCTCTTACAGATTAGCCAGTACACGAAACAAAGTGACAAAGTCTCTTTTTATTAATATGATTTCAATGCAATACAAACAAGATAGATCCTTCAAGGACCAATTTCTCATCTATCAAACTTGTCCTCTACTCTTTTCTAACTGGCCGGTCTACACTCAGTGACTTAGGAAGGAGACTTACTTTCTACTTTGCAATCGATCTCATCATTTACTGAATATGTACGCTTCTACCCTTCTTCATCAATGGTCCCCTTGTAAACAGTTAAACCTAATGCCTCTTTATGTTCAACAACGCACCACCCCTTTGACAAACAAACTTCTTATATCATTCGGCAGACAAGTTTCAAACTGTTGAACTTCCCATCAATGGAATTGTAACCATTTAAGGTGATGGTCATTTTATTTCCCACGGCCTGGCTGAGTTCATGTCTTTGTATTGTCAGGGATCTACAATGTATTGACACAATAAGTACCAAAACAAGATTCAAGTTATTAAAAAAACTAACAAAACTATAATGCCAAGCTTTTAAGAAAATAAAGGTAATGCCAAGTTCGTTTTTAAGCTCACAAAGATGATTGTCTATCAAATTAACCATGTTTGAAAGTTGGTCATCTTGAGGTTTAAGATCAGAAGCACTACATCTATGGAAGGCTCTACAAGATTAGCTAAATAGGATGGCAAGGGATTAGTAAAGATTTACAATTTTTTCTCAGGGGGTATGAATTTATTCCCTTTGTCTTTGACACCAACTACGTAGATGACATTAGAGGTCTTGTATTTTGTTCCTAAGACTCATACATCACATAGCGTCATGTCCAAGAGCATGATAATATTGACAAAAGGCTTTAGTATTAAAGGAGATAAAGTCTTCAAGGTATCTATGGGACGGATAGGGGGAAGATAGATTAGGTTACTAGTAAATGTACACACTCAAGTGGTGCACTTCTCTAAACCATTGCTTCCAAGAGGATCCATGGATTGGAAACCTTGATAAATCGGTTTAGAGCTCCCTAGGCATGGAGTGAAAGGCTATTTTGAGTATTGCTCTCAGCTAGAGCTAATTAAGCCTATGACCTTGCTAATAAACCATGCAATGGGAGATTCTAAAGGAGACAAGAGCAAGAGTGCAAATGTCCTCAAGAATCAAATGTAAATGTAAATGCAACTAAACTAAGGATGAGAAATGCAAACTAAGCTATGCAAAGAAGGAACAATGCAACTAAGCTAAAAATGGAAAGACAAGTGTTACAAATCCTTACTAATTAAGCTAGATGAGTTACTCTAGAGCATGAAAATGAAACTAATCTAAGAAAGCATGGATATGGAGCTAAGATGCAAGAAATGAAAGCTAAATGTAAGAATGTCTTCAAAAAGCTCTAAATCCTCCAAGTAATCCTGCAGCATAAGGTTAGTATTCAAAAGATGCTTCTGCAAATGAAGAGAGAGCTCTTCTTTTATAGGAAATGAGGGGAAAATGGACCATGGAGATTAAGAG
>MU223775.1:3949717-3964978 GCA_018584345.1 Thuja plicata
TGTGAGACAAAAAGGTCCTTTCTCCTTTTTATAAAATAAGAATATTGCTTTATTTGTGCAACTTAGGATAAGAGGAAAGGTGGGGTCTTTTTATTTAATAAAAGGGGAGGGAATTCCTTTTAAATAAATAAATACTTAGGATAAAATGGTTAGCCCAAAAATAATTGAATAAATGACAAAGCTAGGATTTTATCAAGAATGAGCAATTGAGGATTTTAGCAAATAATTCTAGAAAGGGGCTAATAGTCTAGATGACCATTTTTAGATGATTACAGTAAATAGTTGCAAGATGATGGAATCGAGGGATTCAGAAAAATGGAAAAAAGCGTCGAGTTCTTGGTCTAGGAGGATAGGGGTCAAAGGATATAGCATCGATGTGAATAAAGGTAATGTTAAGTTCCGTGTTAAGCTTGAAAGGATAAGAATCTATCACATTAACCATGTCCAAAAGTTGTTCATCTTGAGGTTGAGGTTCAGAATTGGAATGCACTGCCTCTATGGAAGGCTCTACAAGATTAGTTGAATGGGACAGCAAGGGATTGGTAAAGATATACAAATTTTGGTCAACGGGTTACAAATTTATTCCCTTTGTCTTTGACACCAACTACCTAGATGACAATAGGATTAATGAGGTCTTCTATCTTATTCCTAAGACTCATACAATGCATAGTATCATGTCCAGGAACATGATGATATTGACAAAAGGCTTTGGCATTAAAGGAAGGAGATAAATGCTTCAACATGTATCTACAAGAAGGATAGGGGGAAGATAGATTAGGTTACTAGTAAGAAGTTGAAACATGATGGGGAATGGAGGGATTCAAGAAAATGTGTCAAGTCCTTGGTCTAGGCAGTTGGAGGGGCTGCAACAACAGGGGTTGTAGCTGTAAAGTAAGATTGGATATGATAGAAGAAGGATTAAATTTGATGAAATTCTTGTTTTGCTTCTTAAATGGTTGGAAAATAGTTTTGAATGATCCAATAGGAGTTGTTGAGGAAGAGGTCTCATATTGGCTAATCAATAATTGGTAATCACATAGAGTTGTACATAAATGCACAAACAAAAGATATTTTATCATAATTATCTTCTAGTTCTCATGAATGTGAGGTTGCAAGTTCCTAATGAAAATTCGTTGCACATCAATATCTAGGAGGGCTAAGAAATTTGAGAGAAAAAGGGATTGATAACACCCTATAAAATTAGTCACTTTCTCCTACACTCCTTTCTTACAATGAAGCATATCAAACAAAAAGACTTGGGGTCCAATGTTGGCTTGGAAGTGTTCAAGAAGTTGATTAACAAGATGCGAGAAAGAATTAATCAAATTATTAGGAAGAGAACAAAACCAATCTAAGGTCGTGTTTTTTAATGGTCTAGAAAAATGTTTTGCTAAAAGAGCATCCTCAAAAATAAAATCACTACAAATCGTAGTAAAGGTGAACACATTGTTATTGGAGTCTCATTCTCATTATACTTCTCAAAACAAAGAGTCTCAGTATGGGTGGATATGAGAGTCCGTAACATGTTATATGCTAGTGGACTACGAGTGCAATATGAAAGGATATTGGGTTGAGATTGGTTTTGGTTTAAATTGACTAATTATTGTTGGAGGGATGTAATATTTTGTAAAATTTGGTTTATGACGAGGTCACTAGGTGAACCAATAGAATGTGGCGGGTTGGAAATAATATAGATCGATTTGTGTTATGGAATGTGAAAGAAAGTGATTGGTTAACAAGGTGCTATGAAACTAATAGATGGATGTTCTCAGAAGTAAATGGGAGAGTACAGAAGGAAGTGACAAAGCTCTATTAATGTATAGGAATCTCACTTATAAATCCAAGGCTAGTGTTAGCACTATTATCTGACTATGTGGTAGTGGTGATAACAATAGAAGAAAAAGTAGATATAGAAGATATCAATATGGCTTTCGACATATGTGTTCCCATTTGGTTTTGAGAAGAAACAATGTTAAATATCACAAGATTATACCTCAAGGTTGATAATATTGATGAATGCAGTGCTATTTGAACAGGATTCTCAAGTGTTGATGCAACAATATGACACCACAAAACAAAATCAATCATGAAGGCGCTCTTGCATGAAGATTATTGTAGCTAGTTGCCTTTTAATGCTCAAACCTAGAGAAATTCACTCATAATGCTTGATGTGGGTGAATGTGTTTATGAGAGATGTTCAAATAAATTAAAAATGATGCTCTTATATAGGGTTCCCAAGGTATTTCATAACTTAGGCCAACCTCCAACAGTCATATGCAAATATCGAGATCAAATAAATGGCAAGAATTGACACACTAACATATTCAAATTTAGGCCCAATTTGGGGGGACTATGGCACCTAGTGACATAGTCCACCCAAAATGGGCTAGAACAATGGTAAATTGATGGGGACAAACTCACAATCACAAACAAAGCCAAACAACTCTGCCCTCAAGGCTGCAGGAGCATAAAATCATTCATGAAGCAATTACTCTCCAATTACAAGAGCTACAAAGGAATATAGCAAATAACTTAGCAACACAATGAGCATTCCTTTACCAATTCAAATGAAAGAACACAATATGGAAATACAAAGATTCTTTACTTACAAATTTATGCTTGATGGCAACATAGAAAGATAAAAACCGTCTTCTCATTACTCCTATGAACATTACATAAAATTAATTGGCCAAACAATGGCCTTCCACTCTTTTCATATATCTTGGCTTTTCCACGACTAGTTTCAATCAATGTTGGTCGTCTTCAACTTATTCTCTCTATATGCACCTTTCCTTCAAGTGCTATAAAAAACCATTTCCAGAACAATAAGAAATTTCAATTTGCAAACCAATGTAACCACATCCTGCAACATTGGCATTCTTTCTTATCTATTTGCATCCACATGCCACATCATACATTCCTTGGTCATTACTGCTCAATATGCAACCTCCCCTCCCTATAGAGCACTTGCACATTTCACACAGCCTCCTTCATTATTCCTTGTGTGGTCTTCCCTTGAACAACACAATCTATTGTTGTTTATAAATTTAAACTGTGTTATGCACCTTATTCATATTTGATGCCCTCCTTCTCTTGCATGGGCTCATGAAGGAGGGCTCTCCCCCTTTTCCAAAATTGATCACTCCCAAATAAAAGTTGATATCTACCTATTCCATTTGTCCAACTTTCTGGAAGGAAAAACATACTCAAATAACCATTAACCACTAGTGTTTCCCTTTCTTGCAATGTGGCGGCAAGAGACAAAACTTATGATGTAGTCACAATAGGCGGATCCTTAATGATGTCAGTCCAAATCGTGCAGTAAGAGTCACATAGCTGAAACAACAACACAAGAAATTGAGAGAAAGAAAGATCCAATGTTCGCATTAATATAAAATCATTTACAACATGCCAACCACATGCAAGCTTACATTCTAGGCATACAAGATATTATCCAGATCTATCCTCCGTGCTAACCTTCCCAAGGTTATTCTATTGAGAGATACCAACATAAAAAACAATTACAACAACATATATATGTTCGCAACACAACCAAGTCAGCCAAAAATTATCATAATTTCCAAAATGGGAAAATGTAACGTGCAAAACAGGTCATGACCTAAATCGTGAAGAACTCCTCCACAAAGATTTGAAATGAAGTGCACACCAAAAGGGAGGTCGAGCACGAGCCCACGATCAATGACTGATACACCAAGATGGTGTGCAAACCAAGAAAATGGTTAGCAATATCTGGAAGCTCCATCAGGCTATGAAACGTGAAGAACAAATAGGTTCGAGCCAAAAATCAAAGAGATCTCCACCAAGAAGAAACAGATCGAGGTGCATACCCAAAACAAGATCAACCATGATGTCAAGAACATGCCACGAGGTCTGCGACAGAAAATGAGCCAACTCAAAAGAATGCCACAGCAAACACGAAACTGACTAAATAGGAACAAACTAAAAGAAACTATTTTTTCTTTGTTGATGCAAGATTGCACTTCGACCAGGGATGCTCCTACATTAGACACCCTAGGTAGGAAAAGATGTTCCATGAGAGAAACTCATGAACATAAGACAAGGTTCGAGATATAGATCCCTTGCTTATTCTTGATCCAAATGTCTTCTTTCTCTACAACTTTCTTCTTCGTTACCTCTTCTCTTTCCTCGGCCAGATCCTTCAACTTCTTCTCTTCAGCATCTTTTCCTGCCTCATGTCTACACATGATAGTAGGCAACATTTACCACCATTTCCTTTCTTTTGCTCAACTAATCTTCTACAAGATTTCATCGTATCTGTAACCAAAGCCCTATGCTGCATAACTTTAACTTTGCTACCATCCTGTACCAACTTGCTATCAGATCTAACCATGAGATCCTTCTTCAAACCCAAGCCGATCTCTGGTATAACCTTCGCATTCTGCTTCTCAGCACTGCAACTCTTCACAAGACTCAAGTTCCTTATTTCCTTCTCTCTCTCCTTCAAGGAAGCCAAAGTAAACTTTTGCCCATCCTTCTCTATAGTAATCAGGTTCCTTCTACAATCATAGATAACCCCTCTATCAAACTGCCAAGGTCTACCCAACAGATATGACAAGCACTCATAGACAAGACATCACACAAGACTACATCCTTGAAAGGGCGAATATTAAATTTCACCAAGCATTGTTCTTTCACCTCCACTACATGATCATCTTGCAACTAACTTATCTTATATGGACAAGGATGTCGAAGCCTCTTCAAACCAAGTTTCTCTATCATTTCTTCAAATACAAAGTTATCAGTACTTCCACTATCTACAATAACCTTTCAACACTTACCCCTAGATTTGCATATACTCCCAAAAAGATTCTTCCTCCGTGTAGGTTCAGTCTCCTCTCTACTTTGCTCTACCAAGACTTTTCTAAGCATCAGAGATTCTCCCTTCTCTGGTTCTGTCATGCTCTCATCTAGTGCTCCAGTTACCTACTCCTCATGTGCTATGAAATTCTTCTTACCAGTCCCTTTACTAGATCCTTCAGAACATTCAAAAGATCTATGTCCAGTTTCTCCACACTTGAAACATTTACCAAAGAATTCCTTGCTGCCATTTCCTCTTCTATGTGCCTTCTGATCTAGTTCCTTGCTCCATTTAGATCTTGACTCTTCTTCAATTGTCTGTTTCTCCTTACCGCTACTTATTTGCTTCTCTTTTCCTCTAGGGTTATTTTGTTGTCTTCTCTTCACTTTATCTTCCACCTTTAGAGAATTTTGGTAAGCATCCTCAATTGAGGAAATCCTTAACATACTCATCTCATCTCATCTTGAATGTTAAATCTAAGGTCATTTATGTATCTTGCCACCTTTTCCCTATCCATCTCTTGATGTCCATATTTGATCATCATCTTGTAAAATTCTTCAATATACTCTTTCACACTCATGTCCTTCTGCTTCAAGTTCTGCAACTTCTTGAACAATTCCAACTCATAGTCCCCTAGAATGGATTTAGCCTTCAGTCTTGCAACCATATGCCTCCACCAGGTAATTTTCATCTCACCGCTCTCCACTCTATCCCTCTGCAACTCTTTCCACCGCAAAGCAGCATGTCCTTTCAACTTAGTTTGTGCTAACCTAACCCTCTGTGGATCCCTAATATCTTCAAACTCAAAGTAGTCATCTAACTCTCCAATCTAGTCTATCAAATCTTCTAGATTCAATGTGCCTAAAAAGTTAGAAACTTCTACTCTATGACTTTTACTTACTTGTGCCACTTCCCTTAACAATCTCTCTACATCTATAGGTCCTTCAACCTATTCTATCTCAAGTTCTTCTGCAGCCTCTTCATATTCATCCTCAGGTTCTGGAATCCTTCGCAAACCAGCCAACGCATTTTGGATCTCATTCCTCATCTCATTTTTGAAGTCTTCCATCATTTGTTCTATCCTTCTAGGGTTCGTCCTTCTTGGCAACATCTCTCCCTTCACTCTGGTGCAACTTCCTTAGCTCGGCGATTTGACTAAAAGGTTTCAATTGCCTCCCACTCGACGATCTATTGAACACACTTACATTCTGCCTCAAGTCGATGATTTGTTCACCCACAGGGTGCCTCAAGGACCACAACCCATTCAAGGTTTACAACCAGTATCATTTCCTCTCTGAGCTATCTTTTACAAGTCTTCCACAATTGCAGGTCAGATTCTCACTCTTCCACCCCACAACAAATACTTATAGGGCTTCGCAACCTCAAGAATAGAAATCTATTATCGCAGGAATGAAAACTTGCTCCGATACCATCTGATGCAGTCGCGGCAAGAGGATCCTCATTGAGGACAATCCAAACCGTGCAGCAAGAATCACATAGCGGAAACAAAACAAGAAACTGAGAGATGCAAGATCCAATATTCGCATTAACATAAAATCATTTAAAATAGGCCAACCACATGCATGCTTACATTTCAGGCATACATGCCTGATTTGAGATATTATCTAGATCTATCCTCTATGCTAACCTTCCTAAGGTTATTCTACTGAGAATTACCAACATAAGGAACAATTACAAAAATATATAAACGTTCGCAACACAACCAAGTCAGCCAAGAATGGTCACAATCTCCAAGACGAAAAATGTAACGTGTAAAATAGGTCAGGACCTAAATCATGAAGAACTCCACAAAGATTTGAAATGAAGCACACACCAAAAGGGAGGTCGACCACGAGCCCACGATCAACGAATGATACGCCAAGACAGTGCACAAACCAAGAAAATGATTCGCAAGATCTGGAAGCTTCATCAAGCCGTGAAACGTGAAGAACAAATAGGTCTAGGCTAAAAATCAAAGAGATCTGCACCAAGAAGAAACGGATGGAGCTCCGGGCCCAAACGAAGATCAACCATGATGTCAAAAACATGCCACGAGGTTCGCGACAGAAAATGAACCAACTCAGAGGAATGCCACAACAAACACAAAAATTGACTAAATAGGAACAAACTAAAAGAAAAAAAAATATTGGTTGATGCAAGATTGCATTTCGACCAGGGATGCTCCTACATCAGCTTACTGAATCAAAATAAAATCAAAAAGAAAAGTGAACCAAAATTTTATTGGGGATCATGCTCCTACATCAGACTCCCCATGACACAAAAGAAGGCATGTGCTCCTGCACATGGGATTAACAACAAAAACTACGTCTCTTCATTTCTTTCTTTCTCTTTGTCGAACATCTCTCTGGCCTAACTATCATATTACTCCAACCTTTTCTCATCCTTTCAACCACATTCACATAAGTACAAACAACATAGTGGAAACTAAAGAGTTCCAAGGCTTCAACCTCTTTTACCTTGTCAATGTCATAAAAATCTATCAAAGTTGCATATGAACTTGTACTTACCATGTTTAGCTTCTCATTCACATTAGTCATCCATTCCACCCATTCTTTCATTGCCAACATAGACAACAACAAACCCTCTTTAACTTCATCATTTACAACACCGCTTGTAAAAGTCTTTAGTAAAATCTGCATATACTACTTCATATGTTTTTCCAGATTTCTCAATATTCAACATGTCAAATGAAAACGAAACATAGTCTAACAATTTTACGTCTTCTTCTTTTGTTGTAATAACTTCCTAGTCAACAATTGTACTCTTTATCCTTGTATCTTTGGTTGTCCCATTTATCCTCACACTTTCTTCAGCAAGCTTCTCCATCCACTCCTTTTCTATTGCTAAAAATTGCACCCACAGATCTTCTTTACTTTTATGCTTTGTTGCACCTTCTTCCAATTTCTTCCTTGTGATTTCTTCATCATGCTTTTCTTTTTCTTCTAAGTTTTTGGGCACTGATGCACAACCATTTGCTTCTACACCAATTTCATTCACACTCCTCAATTCTTCATTCCACACTTGTGTCGTCCACTCTCATTTTCCATTACCTTTAGCCAACTTTACCTCATTCTTATGCTCGTGAATTCTAAGTTTTTCAATTCGCCTTCATTTGCTTTCCTTGTCATCTTCATCTTTATCTATGGGCACTCTTCTTGCCCCTACTCTTATCGTCCTCAAGGTCTTGTTCTCGACCTTCTTCATACCTACATTCACATTCTCACACATATCATTAGCAAAAGAGACCAAGATGTCTCCTTAAGTGCCTCTTCTATGAACACTTTCCTCTCCTCTTTACTTTCTTCTTCAAGTTCTCCTTGTTACACTTCCACTTTCATCTATTCTTTCTTATCTTCCCTCAAGTCCTCTACAGTGAGAACTTTCTTCACCTTTTCTAGTGCACAGTGCCCACTTGGCCACTCTCCTCTATCCAAACATCTGTGGGTTTCCTTCATACTCCCATCTTCTCTTTTCAAGTCAACCATTCTTTTCTTTCTTCTTTCAATAATAACCTTTACATGCCATTTCACCTTCTTATTCATTGGCCAACACCATACATAATTTTGGCTTCTCTCCTCAACCCACTGCTTTACCAACTTCTCAAAATCCTTTCTCAACTCTGCTATTTCTCTTTCCAATTCTACATCTTGCTTCCTCTGATTTGTCTTCATGTTCTCTTTCTTCTTCTCAACTTCGTGATACCTCACCTAGGGCTTCTCTAACCTTTTTCCTCTGCCAAATCTTTTGGTACCCGATTTCTTCTTATAAACCTGTCGATCTACAATGCACATATCTTCAACAAGAATGTATGAAACACAACTAACTTCCCCTGCCCAGACCTTTTGGGCTCTAATAGCACTTGATGGGGACAAACTCTTAATCACAAACAAAGCCAAACAATTTTTCCCTCAAGGCGGTAGGAGCATAAAATCATTCATGAAGCAATTCGTGTTCAGTGACAAGAACTACAAAGAAATATAGTAAATAACCTTACAACACAATGAACATTCCTTTACCTATCCAGATGACAGAACACAATATGGAGATACAAAGATTCTCTGCTTACAAATTATGCTTGATGGCAACTTAGAAAGATAAAACTACCTACTCATTACTGCTACAAACATAACATAAAATTCATTGGCCAGACAATGGCCTTCCACTCTTAGCATATACCTTGGCTCTGCCGCTACCAGTTTCAGTCACTGTTGGCCGTCCTCAACTTCCTAGTCTCTCTGTATGCACCCTTCCTTCCTTCAAGTGCTATGAAAAACCATTTCCAGAACAATAAGAGAATTTCAATTTGCACACAGATTTCAATCTGCAAACTAATGTAACCGCATCTTGCAACTCTAGCATTCTTTCTTATCTATTTGCATCCATAGGCCACATCATACATTCCTTGGACGTTACTACTCAACACGCAACCTCCCATTTCTACAAAGCACTTGCACATTTCACGCAGCCTCCTCCTCTACTATTCCTTGTGTGGTCTTCCCCTGAATAGCACAATCTGTTGTTGTCTATAAACATAAGCCTTCCTATGTGCCTTATTCATATTAGGTACCCTCTTTCTCTTGCATGCACCCATGAAGGAGGGCTCTCCCCCTTTTCCAAAACCAGTCACTCCCAAATAAAAATTAATATCTACCTATTCCAAGTGTCCACCTTTCTGGAAAGCAAAATGGACTCAAATAACCGTTAACCACTAGCGTTTCCCTATCCTGCAATGTGGCGACAGAAGACAAAACATACCAAACCAAAATAAAATTAGAAAGAAAAGTAAACCAAAATTTTATCAGAGATGGTGCTCCTCCATCATAAATGAAGCATGCACAGGTTAGAGCACATGATTTGATATCCGTACTAGCATATGACAATTGTTTGACAGTGAAGAGGCTTTTGGAAAGAGCTATGAGGAAACACACCAAGGTAAAGGCCAAGAAAAGAGTGAAATTATAAGGGGTTACAATTCATGATACTGCAATGGTTACGAGCTCAAGAAATTTTGAAACTTAGCCAACTCATTGTCTAGTTTTTGAATTTGAGCTTTAGGAACTTATAGTGTAGAGGGTCTACCTGTAAGGATGTGGTGATTGTGGTTTACAGATTGTCGACAAGGTAGGATTAGCATCAAAGAAGGATTCCCTTCCTGAAGCCCCTGAGACAAAGGAACTGATGAATTCAAGCTCATCACCATAACCAATCATAGCATAGGATGCCATTACTTGATAACTTTTTGTAACAGGGTTTCATATTCAAAGCACAAGGTCATAAAACACAAACAATTACAAAGTTTCACAACACGCATATACCCCTAGAAAGTAATTGAATAGAAGAAAGTGATGACAAGACAGATGTGCAGACAATGTATCAGAAATAAGTATTTTAAAGTTAAAAATTTCTTTCTATTCTAAACACAATATTTCTACCAATGATAATGCTAAGAGACTCAAAGAAAGCATTCAAGGAAATAAAAGCATTTAATTAATTAATGAAATGCAGCAATATATGCAAGACAAATCAGATTTCATCCTCCAGAACTCAGAAGATATGCAAGTGCAAAATCTAACAGGTTCACCAAAATGAAATGGTGATAATGGAATCCTAGACTAACATGTGCATCAACCTAGAATCAATCTTGAAGGGTTTCACATTTTCATTAAAAGAAGAGGTATGAATGGGTTTGACTTCAATCCACAAGAGAGACTCAGAACTATCCTAAATCCCTAAGTAGCTAATCCTGGTTCTGGTTTGGATTCGGGGATTTGGTAAAAAACGTTTTTGGACGGATTCCGGTACCGCGGATATATACATAGGCATTTTCATAGATTCATACATGTAACATGTTCAATGTTCATTCATCATTGGTTAGGGTTTAGTGTTCAATGTTCAACGTACAATAATCCTAATGCAAATTAATGTACATTTCAAATATTTTATGGTATCAATTTCATGAACAAAAAACATTAGCTTATACTTTGTAGCACAAGGTCCAATGCAAACCCTTGATCAGTGCAGACATTTGACAAAATTTCAATATCCTTTATGCTTTAATGCATATCAACACCATGTTTCAAATCTCCCATTTTGCCACAACCCGAGAATGATTTATAGAACAAACCCTTTTGCCAAAATGATGGCTTAGAAAGAGATATGGAGTTCCATCAAAGCATAAAGGGAGCACAAATCAATACATATCAACAACCAAGATTTGAACTACAAATCAACTGTCTTTTGAACAAAAATTGATGGTAACACAACATTGAAAGGACAACATGCTTGCTTCCATTGAAGTGCTAAACCTGTGAAATGTGAGGAAGGCAAGAATTGATAGCCTAAGGACTCTCTGAATAGAATCTATATCTGATTCTGAAACTCACTTTCGTTATTGAGATGATAAGCAGATGCAACACTCTTAACCCTATTCCTTGACCTTTGTTGTAGTATTACGAACTGGTCTGTGTTCAGAGAAGACCAACACAGCTATAGGTAATTAGATGTTGGTTAATAAATTATAACTGACCTAAAGCATACAAGAAATACAAAGTTCAAAGATGCTACTTGCAACTCATTGTTCTCAGAAATAATTATTGTAAATTAATGTACATATATTTAGCTTTATAGATTTAGAAAAATATATAAATTTTGCATGTAGGGCCTGTTTTTGCGCACCCATAGCCACGGGATCCCTCTAGATCCCTCCCGGATCCCTCTAGGATTCCGAATGGCAATCCGGATTCCCTGTGGAGATCCCTCCAGGATTTCGGATGGCAATCCACAAGGAATCCGGATTGCCATCTGACATCCGGGAGGGATCCGGGAGGAATCTGGATCCGGATCGCATCAAAAATAGGATCCAAGGCATATATGAAGGATCTGGTATCTTAGCTAAATCCACATCGCAAATGTCTATAGGACCACCAATGCACTAACATACACTTATAAAATATACTATAGGAAGGATGCATTCTGGTGGTCCCATAGACACCGCCAATCCACATCCGGGTGGTTCTTCTCTCAATTGTGTGTGATGTGATTGATTTAAAATGCATGTAAATGACAAGGCGAATGATGACCATTATCAAGTTATCAACTTGCTCCGTATTGTGATTGTGCAGCTTTCATATTATTTTGATTGCACAAACTTTATAATTTCTTCCCATGTTGGGTAGGAATGAAATTTATTTCTGCATTCTACCTGGTACTTTATATTGATATTGAATAAAACACATTTATTGCAAACTGCAAGTCCCAAGGAAACATTGAATGGCCATAAAAGAAATTCAACAATCTGATGTTTTTATAGTAGCAGCTGCAGCAAAAAGTCCACGCTCTATATCAATCCATATATCTTCTACATCTTCCAGGCCCACAGATATCCTAACCATCCCATCAGTTATTCCCATCGCTTCCCTCTCAGCAGGGCGAACAGATTTGTGAGAAGTAGAAACTGGATGGGAAACAGTGGTAGTAGTCCCTCCTAGGCTTGGGGCAAACTTTATCATCTTGAAGCTTGACATAGCTCTACTGGCACCATCGAGTCCACCTGGTAGTTCAATGGACATCATAGCACAATCAGGTGTCCAGTTTAACTTTCTAGGTATTGAGCTACAAAGTATTCGTCTTGCCAATTCAGCAGTTGTTGACAATGCACGTTCCATTCTGACCTGAAATTTTCAGAATTTTCAGGGTTTTCCATGTAAGTTTTCTGTTACAGCTTATATCTCTGTAATGAGAAACAAACTAGCAATGTTGTGTACTTGCTCCATACCTGCAGTGTTGTAATTCCCTTTGTGGCAAGCCATGAATCAAATGGAGCAGCAATCAGCCCCCAACGACCTGCCAACTTTGTGGCTAACTCTATATGGTGAGAAGAACCTGCTACCACACCTGCAACCAGATCACTATGGCCACCGAGAAATTTTGTCACTGAATGTATAACTATATCAGCACCCTGCATAAGATTCCAACAAAGGCTTGTAAGAAAGATGTCTAAATCCATATAATTTCCTCTATTGCACAACAGATGGATGGCACACCAAAAGTAGTGAACCATGTTTGTGACAATTCCACTTCTTGGAAATGGGAATCAACTAAATGTCTCTACTGTGGTGATCTTCACTAAAAGGAATAAGTTTGATAGAAGATATTCAAGTTTCACAGACTACTAATAACTTGGACTGGAAGAAAGGCTTTGTAAAAATTTCCAATATGGGATTTATAGAGTGCGAGGTTAATTTATTTCAGAGAGTTCAACCTAAATGCTCTAACAGCTTCAAATAAATATTAACCATAGACCCTTGTACATAAAACTGCTCATTACCCTCCCTGTTTGAGTTCCAACTTCACTCAATCTAGAGATCCACTGGAAGCAAAATCCTTATCAGATAATGAAGCTTTCAGTAATGTTTACCCTCCCTGTAGGAAGGGTGAGAATTCTCTGTGACAAACTTTTTCCTTGTAAAAGCATTGAGCTCTGGTGGTATCAGTCATTTATCTACAAAATCTGAGGGCACACAAACTTAAAAATATTCAATGTCTTGTAAATACGAGTTTAATTGAATCCATGGAGCTCTAACTCTGTCGTCCCTGTTCCATTTGTATACTTGGAAACCTACATTGCCCTATAGACTTATATAAACCTTGCCAAGCTTGTGTAGCTGTTTCAATAAATTGCACAAAACATTCAAATCATCTGGCCACACTTCAAATGCATCTTCAAGACTTATTCAGAAACTGTGTGTTGCTGAGAACGGCCGATTCCAGAAAAACAACTATTTCAAGAACAGCAACCAGCATCCAATGAGGAAAGGCTATCTCTACCATTTACACAAACTTTTGATTATGTTTGAAGTTATTCCAGGGCACAAACATATTTTATTCTCCACATTGGGGTGTGCTAATGGTGATCTGCCGACTGATACTATTTGAGATCAAAAAATTCAAGTAAACTGACCTGAGTTTCTCTTGCAATATACATATTGACAAAAAGAACAGTTCTGTTCCTAGTGGTGTCCCAGGACCAAACAATATTTTTTTCAATGCAGTATATAAAAAATTGTGAATGCTCATGAACATTTTACCTGCTTCAGAGGTTTGATCCTTACAGGGGTAGGAAATGTGTTGTCCACAATGAGGAATGCTCCATACTTTTTGCATACGCTAGAAATGGACTGCAAATCCGCAACTCTGATACAGGGATTAGTAACTGACTCCAGGAAGACAATTATGCTATTGTTATTGTTCTCTGCTGGGAGGGTCCCCCCATTGACTGTTTCACGTTGTATAACAGCGGTCTTGAGAGCAAGCTCAAGAGTTTGCACATTGTGCACATCAATGAACTGAGTCTTTATCCCAAATCGTGGTGCATCAATCTCAAGGAATTCTCGGCTGACACCATAACAGTCAAATTGTGCCAAAATATGATCACCTGCTTTGCAGATAGATAAAATTGCTGCCACTAAAGCTCCCATGCCAGAAGAAGTCGCCAAACCTGCATGAAGCCAGCCCCAGCAAGTTATTACTCAAAAGAGTAGTGAACCCGTGGCATTCCCAGTTGGAAAGAATCTTGATCTACTCGTGATAAACATAAGTTAAAAGCACATAAATTTGTAGCTGTCATTTCAGATTCTTGACATCAAAACTGTGAGGAATAGATCCTGGAAATAAGTGGTTTGTACAAACTCTGTGATCTGCAAATAAAGTTAAGCGATAATGTGGGCCTTGGTATTTTGGAATCAGTATTATATGGATGAGATAATCCCTTTACAAAGACTGAGCAAATCTGTGAGACTAACAGGAGAAGTAGATCAATGGTAGTTTGCGATAGTGAAGCTGGACCTAAGTGAAGATCAAAATAAGCTAGAATTTAGAAAGCATATCCTATTCTCTATTTCAATGATCTCACCTTCATCACAGGCATAAATTTACAAAACCCAAAAGCCTTTTGGCATAGTTCACATACAAGAGTCTAAATAGGAGATTGATTAACAATAAATAGTTTAACAAGGGCACAAAGCTAAAGATGTTTTCTAAACTATTGAGACTTTTACAAGTGCTCGAAAATCAAAAGATTTTTTCAATGCTATTGATTAAATACTTATCTATGCTAATTTGCATGCCTCAGTTTAAAGCTGAGCCAGAAAACACATAACTTTCTACCGTGTTGGAAATAAGCTGCAATCGAACCAACAATGTGCTGGTCAAAAAGGGGCCAGTAGCTCAATTGGTAGAGTAGTACAGCAGCAAATGAGAAGTTCTAGGTCCGAGCCTTAAGGGCCCGTTTGTTTCGTGGAATTTGTGCATGCTGGAATTGCCAATTCTAGAATTGAATCCATTCTGGCAATTGGGCTATTCTCAAAATGAATTCTAGAATTAGGCTGTCCTGTTTGGTTCAC
>MU223775.1:3968551-3985269 GCA_018584345.1 Thuja plicata
ATGATGGAGGTGGGAACGTCATGAATTAAAGAAAATTAATTTGATAAATGTTTTTTAAAAAATAATCTATGATGAGGTAACAATAATTTAATTTTTAAGATGGTAGATAGTGGCTGATTTGTTTTTTTAGATAAGATTCAAAGGAACCCCACTTTGTATAATATATTGTGTTTCATCGGTTTGATATTTATTACGTCGTGTTTCTATTTGAAAGAGCCCAGGCTAAATTTTACAATCTAACGGTGGGAAATTGTGGAAATAGAATGACTACCATTGAAAAGATCTTGGTCGTTCAATATTTTGGTTTTTCTATATTTTCTCAATTCAGAAGGGCGCCCAACAACACGCGTCGGGAACATCACGACCATTGGCGAGCAGGTCACCTCATGATTCAGAGCTATATGAATCATAGCAAGTGTGAAATAAGGAAAACCCAGCGGCACTCTTGAAGCCTTTTGAAAGAGCCCAAGCTAAATTTTACAATCTAATGGTGGGAAATCGTGGAAACAGAATGACTAGCATTAAAAATATTGTGGTTGTTCAATGTTTTGGTTTTGCTATATTTTCTCAATTCAGAAGGGTGCCCAACAACACACGTCGGGAACATCACGACCATTGGCGAGTAGGTCACCTCATGATTCAAAGCTATATGAATCATAGCAGGTGTGAAACGGAGAAAACCCAACGACACTCTTGAAGCCTTTGGTCCCTACTCTGAAAGCATCTTGCATGCTCTCATACGCTGACTGAACCAACCAAGTAGCATAAATCCCCGAATCAATAACTAGCCGAAACGCATACGCCAAAATCGAACTCAGGCGTCATCCCCCAACACTTATATCACTCAACTGCAAGTAATAGAAGGTGTTAAACTTGGGATTGGTCAAAAGCGGCATATAAAATGTCGATCTGGGTAGCGCAAAGGGGCCGAACATGAGAAAATTGATGCTTCATGTATTGTCCTTGTTCACTAAACAGTATGAGAATTTGTTAGCGAAGCGAGAGGCAATCTGAGAAGGAAAAGAGATCAGCCCTCCACGACCCAGATCAAGAAGCCCAGCTGCACCAATAAAAAGGCCCTCATTGTCATGCCCACACCCTAGCGCCACATCCCCCACCTTGGCTCTCCTAAATGTCATCGTGTCCCTCGCCAAATCTCCCACCGTGAACGACCCATTACTGTAGGAGCACGAATCTAGAAACCAAAATTTTCCTCCATTGGACTCAATCTTGTTATAATCCAAGCATTCCAAGGGTGTAAAAGAGTCGTTGATCTGCCTGTCTGTATTTTGATGCGCGCATTCTCAAGTTTCTTACATTCAACAACTTATCTTTGAAGCATTCTGTCAAACATTTAACATGCCATGTTTGTGCTTCCTAATATCGCATGCATATCCTCCAGTGCATTCTAGTCATTAAATTTGACAAATACACCTTCATTATGCTTTGATCGATGTCTTCATCCTATTCCAAATCAATGGTTGATGTCCATGGATGGATAATGCAAGATATACAACCAATGGATATGTGTGTGTGAGTGGGAGAGATTGTGTGTATGTGTGCATGTGCGTGTGCGTGTGTGTGTGAGTGTGTGTGTGTGCGTGTGCGTGTGCGTGTGTGTGTGCGTGTGCGTGTGCGAGGAGGGATAGATGGGGATAGAAAGAGGGAGGGGTACAGAAGAAAGAGCAAGATATAATGTAAGGATATAGAGAAAGGTATGGAGATGGAGATTGAGAGGAAGAGGGACATGGAGAGGAGAGAGAGAGAGGGGGAGAGTGCAGATGGAAAATGTAAATATATATAAAAAAAATAGAGAATGAGAGAGGGAGAAATATAAAGATAAAGATATAAGTAGAAAGTAATAGAGAGAGGTAGAAAGGGGGAGATATATAGGCATAGAGAGTGATAGAGAGATTACTAGATAGAGATACATATAGAGGGAGAGATGGGAGAAGAAATATAGAGATGTAAAAATTAAAAGGTTGGTGTAGGAGAACCTAGGCAAATCCCTAAGACTAGTTACAATTTTGGCTTGTACTGACCCTAGCCAAGTCAGTAGTGTTTATTTTGACCTTAGAAGGTCTTGCATGTGCGTTCCTAGGTGGATTAGACTAGGCTCAATCCAACCTAGATGTTTAATGCTTTCCTAGTTGATAGTGCTATATTAGGCCTAAGATGGGAAAATAGGTTTAAATATGTCTAAAAGCCTTTAAGGCGTGGGAAGGGTTATAATTGTGCCTAAAATGGTTCCTAAGATGTTTCTACACCATTCTAGGTTGATTAGAGACCCTCAGCAAAAATTATGCAAAAAGATGTAAAGTTGTCACAATGTTGCTTGACAACATTTGTGCAACTTTTACTGTTGCATGACAACATTTGTAGAATTTGATTCCTTTCGAGGTAACAACATGGGTGGTTGTCATAATGGCCTAGAATCTTGGGTATGGCATATTAAGACAAAAAGGATCCCATTTCCTGAGGCATGTAGAGGAGGAATGTAATTTTGGAAGGGAATAGAAGCTCAGAGTTCTGGTTTTCAGTGACAGTCGACTTGCATTGTGTTTCAGAGTTATCTTATGGATTGAAGTGTGAAAGTTAGTGTTGGTTTTGTGTAGTAGTGATACTTCTAAGAACTTTCTGTTCAATATTGTAGTGGTTTTGAATTCATTAGAGTAGGTTTTGAAATTGTTTTGTAGATAGTCTAGTTGTTGGTGTAGTTTAGGTAGTTTTAGGTTTTATGGCTCCCCCATAGTTCTCCACCATGCAAATCATCACATCCTTGAGGAATATGGTAGGGGAATCATTGATGTTTGTTTGTGTGAAAGGAGGAGCTTAGAAGAGCAAGCTTGTTATTTTTAGCATCATGCCCTAGGTGAGATCAGAGTGCCCGGCTAGGTGTATGACACAGAGAAAGTGAAGTGCAATTGCAGGGGAAAGAGTAAGAGCTTAGAACCAAGAATGGTTTCAGAGAGGTAGTGGTCCTAAAGATGCCTACAAGTGAGATTAGGCATTGGCCAATCCATCTAGGTAGATTTCTAGGTAGAAATAAGAGGACTGCACAATTCAAGCCCAATTAGCCCTATTTGCTCTACATTTCAGGATTCCACTGTACGGATGACTTAGGAACCTCAGACCACCAAAATCCTAAAGGTCTTGATAAAGGGTATCTAAATTTCAAGTTATTTTTTAGGTTGTTTGGAAGTTTTGAGAGTAAATTGGGAAAACCACCTTGTTTAGGGCTAGTAGACCAATTAGGCCTATTAGGCCAAAAGCATAGTCAATCTTGAACTCGATTGAGAAAGCCTTAATGCCATGTTCAAATGGAATCATTTTGGAGACAAGAAGTTGTCTTAGTGAAGAATACACCCCCTGCAGCACTTGTGAAGATGTTATGGTGAATTTGGACTTGGAGTCATCCAAGGAGAAGTGAAGAGTTGAAGTACCCTCAATGATAGCTATTCCCCAAGGTGAAGCACAAGAAGACCAACTCATAGAGTTGAGTTAGGGTAGTCTTTAGGCCAGGAGAGAAAAGAATAGTAAGGTCCTAGGAGTGAGTTTAGGATCTAGAGAAGACTAGGACAAATGGATTCCTAGATAAAGTGTTTGCGCAAGCACACCTTGGAGCATCTCTATCAGACTGGTATCAGAGCTTGTTGATCAGGTTTGTGATGAATTTTCCAACCAGCAGAGTCAGTAGGAGAGTCTACAATGGTGACCAATGTCGAGTTGGAAAAGAAGGTAGATGAGCAAGAAGAAGAGAATAGATTGCGCAGATAGAGATTGGCACAATTGGAACACAAAGTGGACCAAGTGGAAGAAAAGACTGAAGAAGTGAAGGATAAGGTTGAAGGGAAAGACAAAGAGATTGCTTTAGAAGATGAGGTACCTGAAGATGACCCTGTCCTCACTGAGAATCCATTCTTAAAGGAAATAAAGGCTTTGAGTGGTAAAGCACTAGAAGGAGTTCCTATCTTTAGTGGAAAGATGGAACCAGAGATAGTCCTAGATTGGATAGAAGGACTAGAGAATCACTTTGAATGTGATGACATTAATGAATCTCAGAAGGTTAAAGTTGCTAAGGCCAAACTTAGAGGGTCTGCACTCACTTGGTGGAAATTCATCCAAGATGAGAGAGAGAAGGAGGGAAAGAAGTTCATTTCTACATAGAAGGCTATGGTTGCAAAAATCAGATATGCTTATGTACCTAAGGATTATGAGATTTAGATGCACAAAAGAAGATAGAGTCTAAGACAGAAAGATTTGGATGTGAACTCTTACACTGAAGAGTTTCAAAGGCTATGCATGAGGTTTCGAGCTGTAGAAGATGAGAAGGTGAAGGTAGCTAGATACCTTAATGGTCTCAAGGGACTATACAAGATGAAATTAGTCTCTTGACTCCTGATGCTATTCAGAAATACCACCAAATTGCAGTAAAGGTAGAAGAGAAGCTAAGGAAGAAACAAGATTCAAGCACCACCAAAAGTAGAGGCAAAGGAAGAGACAATAGAGGACAGAGAGGTGGATATGGTGGTAGAAGTTTTGAGACAAAGGCTCAAGGAGAAACCAAACTTACTGAGAAGAAAGAAGGAAGTTCAAACAGAGGCAATTCCAATAGAGGAAGAAACTCTAATAGCAATTGGAGAGGAAGAAACGGTGGTCAAGGTGGAGGTTCTTACTTTGCAACTATGAAGTGTTACCACTGCAACCAAATGGGACACCCTGCATACAGATGTTCGTAGAAAGGCTCTACTTCCCAAGGAAGTGACAAGAGGGTAAACTATGTTCAAGAGGAGTCTAGTGGTGGAAGTAAACACCCTGAGGTACCCCTATAGTTAGAAGGAGAGAACTTGATGATGGGAAGGACTTTAATCAAGGAGCCAGTCAAAGAGGAACCTAGTCAAAGAAGGTCACTATTTAGAGTGAAATGCAAGATGATGGGCAAAGTTTGTAGAGTCATCATAGACTCAGGGTCTACTAACAACATAGTGTTAGAGGAGGTAGTCAACAAACTGAAGATGAAGAGAATACCCCATACCAACCCATGCAAGGTCACTTGGTTGAACAAAGGACAACATGTCCTTTTCAATGAACAAGCTTGGGTGGAATTTTCAATTGGAAGATACAAAGACAAGGTGTTGTGTGACGTCCTACCTATGGATGCATGTCACCTAATCCTTGGTAGGCCATGGAAATTTGACAGACATGTCATGCATGATGGAGAAAAGAATTCTTATTCTTTCAAGAAGGACAATGTGACTTTCAAGATACAATCACTGTTAGAGGAAGGAGAAATGAAGTCATCAGGCCCCAATATTCTTATGGTCAGTGAAAAGGAGTTCATAGAAGCCTTAGAAGAAGGAGAGGGAGTAGGATTTGCACTTGTGTTGAATCCAAAGGAAGAAAGTGCAGACAAGACACTCAAGAAGACAGAGTTGCCTAAGGAAGTGTTGGAGATGTTACAGAATTATGAAGGCATTGTAAGTGATGGACAACCATCAACCCTACCCCCTAAGAGAGTTGTTAGTCACCAAATTCACTTTATCCCAAGAGCTACCCTTCCTAATAAGGCATCTTATAAAATGACTCCTCAACAAAATGAGGAAATTGCAAAGCAAATCCAAGAACTCCTTAGCCAAGGTCTCATTAGGAAAAACATTAGTCCTTGTGTCATACCCACTGTATTAGCACCCAAAAAGGGAGGAGCTTGGAGGCTCTGTATTGATTCAAGGGAAATAAACTGGATTACCATTAGGTATAGGTTCCCTATCCCTAGGATATAAGACCTAATGGAATGTTTAGGAGAAGCCAAATTTTTCAAGATTGACCTAAAGAGTGGATACCACAAAATTAGAGTCAATGAGGGAGATGAATGGAAGACAGCCTTTAAAAACACATAAGGTTTGTATGAATGGCTTGTGATGCCATTTGAGCTATCCAATGCCCCATATACATTCATGAGGCTTATGAATGAAGTCCTTAAAGACTACATAGACAAATTTGTGGTAGTGTATCTAGATGATATACTAATCTATACTAAGACCAAAGAAGAACATCTTAGACATCTGCAGATTGTTTTCAAGAAGCTACATGAGGAGAAGTTGATGATAAATTTGGAGAAATGTGAATTCATGAAGCAGGAGCTAGTATACCTTGGGTTTGTGTTGTCCCAAGGAAATCTAAAGATGGATACAAGCAAAGTGGAAGCCATTCTCAACTGACCTACTCCAAGGACTGCTACAGAGGTGAGAAGTGTTCATGGTTTGGCCCAATACTATAGGAAGTTTATTAAGCAATTCAGTGTTATTTGTGCTCCTATGTTAGATACTATCAAACGAGGGATGAAAACCAAATTTGTTTGGAATGAACAAGCTAACCATGGATTTGAATTGTTGAAGAAGAATATTTCCACTCAACCAATCCTAACACTACCAATTTTTGAGATATTATTCATACTTGAGTGTGATGCTAGTAATGTGGCCATTGGAGTTATTTTGAGCCAAGAGGGAAGACCAGCAGATTTCCACAGTGAAAATCTCAATGATGCTAAGAAGAAGTACTCTTATTATGACTTAGAGATGTATGCTCTCGTCCAAGCACTAAATAAATGGAGGCACTACTTGCTTCCAAAAGAGTTTGTGGTCTATTCAAACAATCAGGCACTTAGTTTCTTGAATTCACAAGACAAGCTCAGTCATAAACATTTGAAGTGGGTAGAATATCTGCAGGCCTACAATTTTAACATTAAGCACAAGAAGGGACTGCAGAACAAGGTATAAGATGCCTTAAGTAGGAGAGCCTTTACTTTAAAAGAGATACACCTATAGAGCATGGGTATTGAGAGCTTCAAAGACCTATATGTAGAAGATGAATACTTTGCAGACATCTATAAGGTATGTCAAGTGTACAAGAATCGTTTTCATAGAGAATTCTCTATATATACTTTGCAAAGTGATCTATTGTTTAAAGGAAGTTAGTTATGTGTTCCTAGAGGGTCTATTAGAGAAAATTTGATACAAGAGAAGCACAATGATGCACTTAGTGGGCATTTTGGTGTCAATAAGACCCAAGAGTTAGTGCAGAGGTTCTACTTTTGGCCTAAAATGAATTTGGATATTAGAAAGTATGTAGAAAGTTGTGTTGTTTGTCAGAAAGCAAAGGGTGCATCTTCTATTGTAGACCTTTACCAACCTCTTCCCATTCCTAGTAGACCATGGGAATGCTTGAGCATGGATTTTGTGGTGGGATTGTCAAAGACCAAACAGGGAATGGATAGCATCTATGTTATTGTAGATAAATTCAGTAAGATGGCACATTTTGTACCCTGCAAGATAGTCCATGATGCAATTCAAATAGCTCAACTATTCTTCAAGGAGGTAGTCAGAATTCATGGGTTACTATTGAGCATAGTATCAGACAGAGATACAAATTTTATGAGCCATTTTTGGAAGACACTATGGCAAAAGCTAAGAACCAATTTGTCTTTTGGGTCTGCTTACCACCCATAAACTGATGGCCAAATTGAGGTGGTAAATAGGAGTCTAGGTAACTTCTTAAGGTTCTTAACTAAGGAGTATGGTCAAGCTTGGGACCAACTCATTGGATAGGCAGAGTATGCCTATAATGATATTGTCAACAGAACCACATGGAGAAGCCCCTTAAAAATAATTTATGGAATACACCCAAGGGAGATATTTGAACTCATAGAACTAAAGGATGGAGCCAAGGGAAGTGGATATGAAGAATATTTTGTACATTTTATGCAAGAAGTGCATGAGACAGTGAGAAAGACATTGACCAAGAATACCAAGAAGATAAAGAACAAGGTGGATGAAAGAAAAAGGGATATCTGATTCCAAGTGGGGGATCTAGTAATGGTCCATCTAAACAAGGAAAGATTGCAGAAAGGAGTGCATCATAAGTTACAGAAAAGAAGTATTGGCCCATGCACAATTCTGGCCAAATATGGCACTAATGCATACAAAGTAGAACTACTAGAAGATAGTGGTTTATCTCCTGTGTTCAATGTGGAAGATTTGATCTTGTACAAAGGACCAATACTAGATCCATACCAAAGCCTTACAGAGGTCATAAAAGAGGTAGAAGACCTGAACTTGACTCCCACACCACCTAAGAAGGTAGAACAGATACTTGACTCCAGGGCCTACAAGAAGACCATACATAGAACTTATTATGAGCATTTGATTAAATGACATGGAAAATAAGATGCACAAGAAACTTGGATCAAGGAGACTGAATTCAAGAAGTTGGAAGTGGATTCCAACTTACTCAATCCAAGGGTAGATTGAAGTCTTTTCATTTGGGAAGGATGGTGCAGGAGCACCTAGGAAAATTCGTAAGACTAGTTACAATTTTGGCTTGTACTAACCCTATCCAAGTTAGTAGTTTTTAATTTGACCTTAGAAGGTCTTTCATGTGTGTTCCTAGGTGGATTAGACTAAGCTCAATCAAACCTAGATGTTTAATGCGTTCCTAGTTGATAGTGCTAGATTAGGCCTAAGATGGGAAAATGGGTTTAAATATGTCTAAAATCCTTTAAGGAAAGGGAAGGGTTATAATTATGCCTAAAATGGTTCCTAAGATGTTTCTACACCATTCTAGGTCGATTAGAGACCCTTAGCAATAATTATGCAAAAAGATGTAAAGTTGTCACAATGTTGCTTGACAACATTTGTGTAACTTTTAATGTTGCATGACAAAATTTGTAGAATTTGATTCCTTTCGAGGTAAAAACATTGGTTGTTGACATAATGGCCTAGAATCATGGTTATGGAATATTAATTCAAAAAGGATCCCATTTCCTGTGGCATGTAGAGGAGGAATGTAATTTTGGAAGGGAATAGAAGCTCAGAGTTCTGGTTTTCAGTGACAGTCGACTTGCATTGTGTTTCAAAGTTATCTTATGGATTGAAGTGTGAAAGTTAGTGTTGGTTCTGTGTATTAGTGATACTTATAAGAACTTTATGTTCACTAGTGTAGTGGTTTTGAATTCATTAGAGTAGGTTTTGAAATTTTTTTGTAGATAGTCTAGTTGTTGGTGTAGTTTAGGCAGTTTTTGGTTTTATGGCTCCTCCATAGTTCTCCACCTTGAAAATCATCACAGCCCTAAGGAATATGGTAGGGGAGTAATTGAAGTTTGTTTTTGTGAAAGGAGGACCTCAGAAGAGAAATATTTATATTTTTAGTATCATGCCCTAGGCGAGATCAGAGTCCCCGACTAGGTGTATGACAGAGAAAAAGTGAAGTGCAATTGCAGGGGAAAGAGTAAGAGCTTAGAACCAAGTGTGGTATCAGATATATAGTGGTCTTATAGACACCTAAAAGTGATATTAGGCATTTTCCAATCCATCTAGGTAGATTTCTAGGTAGAAATCAAAGGATTGCACAATTTAAGCCCAATTAGCCCTATTTGCCCTACATTTCAGGATTCCACTGTACGGATGACTTAGGAACCTAAGACCACAAAAATCCTAAAGGTATTGATAAAGGGTATCTTAATTTCAAGTTATATTTTATGTTTTTTTGGAAGTTTTGAGAGTAAATTGGGAAAAACACCTTGTTTAGGGCTAGTAGACCAATTAGGCCTATTAGGCCAAAAGCATAGTCAATCTTGAACTCGATTGAGAAATCCTTAATGCCCTGTTCAAATGTAATCATTTGGGAGACAATAATTTGTCTTAGTGAATAATACACCCCATGCATCACTTGTGAAGATGTTATGGTGAATTTTCAGTTGGAGTCATCCAAGGAGAAGTGAAGAATTGAAGTACCCTTAATGATAGTTATTCCCCAAGGTGAAGCACAAGAAGACCAACTCATAGAGTTGAGTTAGGGTAGTCTTTAGGCTAGGAGAGAATAGACTAGTAAGGTCCTAGGAGTGAGTTTAGGATCTAGAGAAGACTAGAACAAATGGAGTCCTAGATAAAGTGTTTGTACAAGCACACCTTGGAGCATCTCTATCAAAGGTATAGGAAGGGGGTGATGGAGAGAGATGGTTGGATAGAGATATAGATGAATATAAAGTGGGAGGATGAGGAAAAAAATAGAGAGTTAGAGATAGATCAAGAGGTAAAGATAGAAAGAGATCTAGGGAGATACAGAGGGAGGCATAGAGAGGGGGAGTTATAAAGATATATAGATGGTGAGATATATTGATACAAAGATAACGAGATCTAGAGAGGATAAGGAGTGACAAAAAAAGGGACAAATACTTAAATGACCTTTTCATAACTCTACGAAGTTCCCATTGCACACTAAGGTGTGATTGCTAGTTTGTAGATACATCTGATATATTTTTTATTAAGCAAGCAGAGTTTGAAAGGGCCCACTACCTTGTATGAAGTTTCCCAAGAAGAGTTTAAGACTAAATCCTTGAGACAAGATGGAGAGACGTCCCTTTAAAATGTTGAATAGATCAAAAAACACCATCTAAAGAAAAAGGTGGAGAAGAAGAAACAACCTTATCTAGGACAAAGAGAAATAACCTTGTCTAAGACTTGAACATTGGGAACAGTAGTGAAACAAAAAAAGAGAAACTTCAAATCCATGAAGAGGAGTTTGTGCAATGGACAAGGGAAGCTCCAAATCAATAGAATCAACAATCAAATTTTTATTCATATTTCACTTGACCTTGAATTTATGAGATGAGCCTTGTATAGCCCAGTGAATCTAGAGCTCAATCAATCAATTTTAGATTCCTAATTCTTGTGAAAACCTATAAAGTTATTTGTATGTTTTATGTAAGTTGTTTAAATAGTAATTAATTGCATTTAATCACTTTCTATCAATACTTTGAATACTTTTGAAACAATATCATGTTAGTATTTAATGAAGGTTGAAAAAATTATATATTATAATGTATTTAGAATTGCTTAAACGAAAAAATGAATTTATGTGATTTCGAAAATTATTTTTATATTAAAGCCAATATATTATCTATATTTTTCTATTATTGACTAATATTGAAAAAAAAATAGAAAAAAACATATAGTATTATAAAGAAGGGTTTTATTAGTAAAGAGGTCTTATGGTATCAATTTAATCATTTTCTTTCAAAAGAAATGCAAGAGTTCATTTAATTAAAGCATGTTTAGGAAAAAAATTATTTACATAAAAGAGAAAAGGAACTCATTTGAAAGGAGGATTATTTTCATTTGTAATTTTCCTTGGACTTTTGGCTTTCTTCTTCTTGTTTGTTTAGATATTGGAAATTTGAGTAAATTGATTTGGTTATGGATGTTTTCTTGCAATTGGTGGATTGGAGAGAAAAAATAATGGTAGATTGTGATTTGAGGGGGGAAACATCTATGAGAAACTTGTATCATGTTGAGTTTGTTGGATCAAAAGTAAGTGTTCTTCAACCCTTTGTTTTGTGTTTAAAATTCATATGATTTTACCATGATCATATTAGGTAGATGCATATGGCATTTTATTTGAATAGGTTACACTATTTTATTGTTAAATTAGTGTGTTGAAAAAAATTTCAATCTTATGTTTGTAAATTTGAAAAACTTAATTTTTACATTAAAAACAATGGTAATTTATTTACTAAATTATGTCAATTGCATTGAAATTTTGAATATTGAAATTTTGGTGGGTTAGCTTCCCACGTTTGATTTATGAACATTTTAAGTCTGTGAGTTTATTTGGAAAATGGAAATTGGACTTCTAGGCTTATTTTAAAGTTATATATTACCAAAATGAAATCACCCTATAGAACTAGGATGGAAAATCATATGGATATAGGTGCATGCAATGGTTAGACCTCATTTTCCATGTCATTCCAATATTGAGTGTTTGTCTATGTGGACTTAGGAATTGAGGACTCTTGGTCTTGATGGAGGGGTCTCTGAAAATTATTCATTTGTAATGCAAATGAAGACTTGTATTGATTTTTTGTCTATGTGGCCTTAGGATTTGAGAATTCTAGGTCTTGATGGAGTGGTCTCTCAAAATTATTCATTTTTAATGCAAATGATGAAGTACCAAGTAAGAGGTATTCAAAACCCTGTTACCAAGCAAGAGGTATTCAAAACCCTATTTTGATGCCCCATAAATACACCTATAATACTCTCATATTTTTTAATTGTGAATTCAATGTGTTTATGATTTGAATTTTGTGTGTATTGATTGGTGTGTCATTTTTTAATCTCATGTGTGTAGCACCCTTATATGATGTGGGTTTGGTTGTTGTGTTATTTGATTGATTTGATCGTATTTGTACTTGTGTAAGTGGAGTGCATGTTGAATGACTACCCAATCAATTACCTCATGTAATAGAGGAGTAGAAATAAGGGTTCCACATGGTTAGGTGGTGTTTATTATTATTGTGGTCCATTTATCCTTTGGAGGAGTTTGCAGTTAATGCAAGAATTTTAAACCATATATATACATCAAATATTATTTGGTAACTTTCTATGAAATAGTATAATTGAGGACATTTGCACCCTTTTATGTCAAATTATAATTAGGTTCATGAAAATTTATGTATTAGACCATCATTGTCCTCACTTGTGGCATGAGTTGTATATTGTATTTTTGGCATGTCTCAATGTTGGAGTCAAATGTGCATGGCTTTTTGTAGCATAACTATCATATTTGACTGAGTTGATTTACGATTAGAAAGAATATTTATTTTATGTGTGTTATATATTTAGTTTAGATGTGATTTATATGTAATTCTTTGATCAAATAAATCTTGCAAATGGTGATCTTTGTGTGTATTCATTTCCCCTTACTTTCTTGTTTCATTGCATGGCATGTGTAGACCTATGATTGCATTTTGGGATGAGATTTTAGGTTGTGTCACTAGAGGTGTCCTTGAGGAATTATTGGTTGTCCATGATGATCTTGTGCATGCTCAAGTGATTGTCCCAAGGTATTTTTTGGTTAGGAGTGAGTGCAAGATCATGGGGGTCCAAAAAATAGTGATAGGAAAAAAATTATTTTTCATATATATATAATACATAATAGATCTTCTTCTCAAGGATAAAATCCTACCAACTAACTTACTACAACTGATTAGTAAACATCTTAAGTCACCACTCAAGAGTATAATATATTAGATATAAATAAAATATTATATAATCTATGATATGATATGATATAACATAATATAATATAATATTTAATATAATATCTTATGACATCTCAGACTTTTCCTCAAGTGGTTAAGATTATTCCCAAGGAACTTGGCTCTGATAGCAATTGTTAAACACACCTCAAGACTAAGGGTGAATATATCTTAAACTAATTTTTAATTTTAATATAATTTCATAGTGAATTAATCCTTATTGTGAGTAGCAACATAAATAAGATAAGTCAATAAACATCATTCACAAGAGAACAAAATATTTACATAGAAAACCTTATAAGGGAAAAACCATTGTGAGAGTTAACTCACAATTTATGAAACAACTCTTACAATGTCTTTTTTAGGCTCACTGCCAAGGAAATGTACTACTCCCTAAACTTACAGGATAAGGCACACTTCCCTAGGGAAAGATACAAAAGGACATGCAAGTTGGGACACATTACATCATGACAAAGTAAGGAACTTGCAAAGAAACTACACTATCCCTGAGAATATATGAATCAAGATGAACAAGCCTTCAACACATTGTCTCCAAAAAATCTCCAAGCATGAAGCTATCCTTGAATTTCTTCATCAAGAAACCAACATCATAATTCCAACACCACCCACTATCTCTATCATAGATCTCTAATTCTGTTAGGAATAAGGTGTCTCAACCTTGGATAATTCCTATTCTTATTATTTGTTTTGTAAAATTTATTTCTTGCAAATAATGTAATTAAGTGTGAGTGTACATGTCTAGTTGGCATATTGATGTTTCACTCCACTTGATGTGTCAGCATCTTGAATTGTGTGTAAGGAGATCATGGCTGAAACGGTTATGACAGATTACTATGACACGTAAGAGCTATTTCTAGAAGATTCAATGACAGGTGAAGACTGATAAAGTTGAGTACTGTACACTCTTCCATAATCGTGGGGTTTGAGGCATCGCCCGAAAAAAATTTAGGGTTCCTATTTTCTCAGAGAATGGTAAAACCCTAATACGACTATCTTTGGAAGTTGCAAAGTGCATGATATAAGCATTTTTTAGGGTTGCAGACAGATATAGGAAAAGAGTGTATTGTTGGTATAATCGGGTGCTACTGGATTAGTTTTTGTGTGTCGACTATCTCCTGAAAGAACTTGCATTGAAAGTGTGTTGTAACCGTTGTGTTGAAGATAATACATTGTGCAGGTTTTGGAGTGCTGGGGTTTTTTACCGAAAGGTTTTCCCCAGGGTAATTCATTGTGTCATTCTCTATTTTCTATATGCATGGTATATGGCTGTAATATCATTGTTAAAGTAGTTAACGAATCTGAAATTGTAAGCATTTAAAAGAATTTGCACAATACTTTCCTTTAGAGATTAGTGTAGGAAGCTGTTTCCGCACCTGAGTTTCCTTACAAGTGGTATCAGAGCCTGATCAACTTTTGATCCTAGTTGTTGGGTAGGGTTTTTTGAGCTAATCTCAAGTTGAGTGGGATTTTTTTTGTGTAGAGCATTCTGAATCTTATCTATATATTGAGATGGCAAGTTCCTCATACAGTAGAATGGAGGTGGAGAAATTTAATGGCGCTAATTTCAAGTTGTGGAAACTCAAGATGGAAGACATGCTTGAAGACCATGATCTATGGGAGGCTACTTCACTTGATGTGAGACCTATAGTGATATCTCAAGTGGATTGGGAGATCAAGGATTGGAAGGCTAAGGGTCTCATCAGACTCTATCTAGCAGATGTCATTCTTTTGAATGTTCTTGATGAGACTACTGCAAATTATTTGTGGAAACGGCTTGGGTCTGTGTATCAGGTCAAATCTCTAGTGAATAAGTTGTTCCTAAGAAAGAATTTGTATTCTTTAATAATAGAGGAAGGTGCATCTATAACTGATCATCTCAATGCATTCAATTTATTGATTGCATAGTTGGCATCATCTGGTGCCAAGATCGAGGAGGAGGATCAATGTATGACCCTGCTTTGTTCCTTGCTAGATTCGTGGGACCATCTTGTGATGGCTCTCAGAAGTACTATAGTCACATTCCGTATGGATGATGTGGTGTCTTTTCTGTTATCTGAGGAGATGCGAAGAAAGACTTTGGATTTGTCTAAGGAAGCCCTTGTTGTTCGCGGGAGATCCAATGACAAAGGAAAGCAGAATGACAATAAGTCAAAGAAGGGTAGATCCAAATCCCGTGGGAGTTCTAAGACTCATGGAAAGTCCAAGGTGAAATGTTGGAACTATGATAAATCTGGTCACTTTCGGAGGGACTGCAAAGAACCAAAGAAGAAGAAGAAAGGCTCAGATTCAGCTTCCAAAAAATCTCAAGAAGATGGAGATGCTTTTATTGCAGCTTTGGCAGCTCATGCATCTGATGATGTGTGGTTGGTAGACTCAGGTGCTTCTTTTCACATGACCTCTCATCAAAAATAGTTCTCAAAATATGAAGAGTTTGATGGTGGAAAGGTGTACTTGGGTGATGATTCTCACCTAAAGATAGTTGGATGTGGAAGGGTCACTATCAGATTTCCTAATGGATGAGTAAAGGGAAACAACAGAGTTATGCACATTCTAGGTTTGGCACGAAACCTATTATCTGTAAGTATGCTGAATGATGTAGGTGTGCAAGTTGTGTTTTCGAAAGATGGATGCAAGATGATGAGAGGTTCTATGGTGCTCGCTAAAGGTACTAGGAGAGGTACTTTTTTTCAGCTTGATGCATGCATTGCTCAGTGCAATAGTTCTTCTATTTCAAAGAAGAGAGTGGCTATCACTTCATCCCCACCATCTAAATGAGCAGTAAAGAAAACTATGGCAATGGGTTTTGATGGCGGTGCAGTAAGTGTACCTAAGGGTGCAAACACTTTGGAAGGCAAGCTTCCTGCAGAAAAGACAATGTTGTGGCATATGAGATTTGGTCACATTGGTGAGAAGGGTCTTAGGACCTTGAAAACTAAAAATATCGTCGAGGGGCTAAATGATTGTAATCTCGAATTCAATTTCTATGAACATTGTGTTTATGATAAGCAAAATCTTGTTTAGTTCTACTCTAGTTCTCACAAGTCTTCTGGACTTTTATATCTTATTCATTATGATGTATTTGGTCCTATAAAATTTCTTTCTATCTCCAGTTATGTATATTTTGTATCTTTTATATATGATTACAATAGAAGGACTTGGATATTTTTCCTAAAAAGTAAGACACGGGTTTTCAGTCGGTTCAAGGAATTTAAGGCTCTTGTGGAGAATCAGACTGGTAAAAGAATCAAGTGTGTGAGAACTGATAATGGTGGTGAGTTTTGTTCCATAGAATTTGAATAGTTCTGTAAAGAACAAGGAATCAAGAGACATAAGACAACGCCTTACACCCCATAGCAAAAAGGAGTTGCAGAGAGAATGAACAGGACACTAATGGAGAAGGCTAGGAGTATGCTTAGTGGAGCTAGTTTAGAACAAAGGTTTTGGGCCAAAGTTGTGGCCACTGCCTGCTATCTGGTTAACAGATCTCCTACATCAGCTCTTGTTGGTAAGACACCCATGGAGGTGTGGTCTGGTAAGAAGCCTTCAATTAGACATCTTCGTGTTTTTGGTTGTGAAGTTTATGCACATATTCCAAAGGAGAAAAGAT
>MU223775.1:3987257-4000968 GCA_018584345.1 Thuja plicata
AGAATGTTAGGAATAAGGTGTCTCAACCTTGGATAATTCCTATTCTTATTATTTGTTTTGTAAAATTTATTTCTTGCAAATAATGTAATTAAGTGTGAGTGTACATGTCTAGTTGGCATGTTGATGTTTCACTCCACTTGATGTGTCAGCATCTTGAATTGTGTGTAAGGAGATCATGGCTAAAATGGTTATGACAGATTCCTATGACACGTAAGAGCTATTTCTAGAAGATTCAATGATAGGTGAAGACATGTAATGACATGTGGCAACTGATAAAGATGAGTACCGTACACTCTTCCAAAATCGTGGGGTTCAGGGCATCGCCCAAAAAAAATTTTAGGGTTCCTATTTTCTCAGAGAATGGTAAAACCCTAATACGACTATCTTTGGAAGTTGCCCTAAAAAGGAAAGCGCATGATATAAGCAATTTTTAGGGTTGCAGACAGATATAGGAAAAGAGTGTATTGTTGGTATAATCGGGTGCTAATGGATTAGTTTTTGTGAGTTGACTGTCTCCTGAAAGAACTTGCATTGCAAGTGTGTTTTAACCATTGTGTTGAAGATAATACATTGTGCAGGTTTTGGAGTGCTGAGGTTTTTTACCGAAAGGTTTTCCCCAGGGTAAATCATTGTGTCATTCTCTATTTTTTGTATGCATGGTATATGGCTGTAATATCATTGTTAAAGTAGTTAACCAATGTGAAATTGTAAGGATTTAAAAGAATTTGCACAATACTTTCCTTTAGAGATTAGTGTAGGAAGTTGTTTTCGCACCTGAGTTTCCTTACAAATTATTATTATGTACTATTCCATCTAATCCATACACTCTTTCTCACTAGAACCATTAAATTGATCTTTTTGATATAATAGCTTCTTCATTGCGAACATCAACTAGGTTGGCCAAAGCAGAGGAAAAACATGGGTCTTATCAATTCGACCACCAAGACATAATTTTGGTTAAAGTGGTCCAATCTAGGAGATAAAGAGGACCAAAAAATATCATAACATATCTTTCACTACTTTAGAAAAAATTTACATGCTAACACACATCTTTCAAGTTCAACAACAAGGTTACATGTAGATACATCAAGCAACACAACACTAGTTGGCTTAAAACATATCTTCCAAATGAATAAACCCAATGTAGATCCTTATATTCCAAGGTAGGCCCTAAAATAAATGCAACACAATCTTCAAGTTAGGTGAAGACACTCGTGGATTCATCCCAAGGTGAAGAAAAAATTTTGTCAGCCAAACCAAAGTAGTTACCTTGAAACATACATTCTAGACATAATGCACTAATAAACATACCATATGAAGCACACTAGGACCTTGATCATCAAAAGACATCCTTAAATCCTTCTTTCTTCTTCTTTCTTCATGATCATACTGACACAACATAACTAATAAAACATTTCATTCTAGAGACTCAACTATACATAGGACCTCACTATCACTACTTGCAGACAACATCAACCTCTGAAAATTGAACTAAGACACAACATATATGTCATAAAGATGTCCTCCAAGCTACAACACTTGAAACATAAATGTGGAGAAATGTAGAGAAATTTTCAAACCAGCTCTAACAAACAACCAAATTGTCAGCCAACTAATAATACCAACCATATTAGCTACAACACCAAGGATGTGAAAAGGATAGTAGTGCAATGTACACAGATCATACCCAATATTCTCAAAACTACAAGACCAAATCTTCCAATGCGGAGAAATGTAGAGAATTCATTTTTACTATCTACAACATACTCTTTTAAAAATTCTCACTTCTTCGATTCTCTAGAGAACAAGAAGTTTTGGAAACAACATCACCTCTATTCTAATGTCATATCATCTCCAAGAAACTAATCTCCACAATTACATCCTACACCAAGAGAGAGGAAAGCAAGGTCTTTACTTCTATATTATGAAATGTTCTCTCCTTCCATGTCTTCCACTCTTCTCATGCAATATTTTCTCTTTCCATATAATGCAATTTTCTCTCCTTCCATATCATGCAGTGATCTCTCCTTGCATGTATACTACTCTTGCAATGTTTTATCTTCCCATATAATACAATATTATCTCCATCCATATCACGCAAATTCTTTCATGTAATTCAATGTACTAAAATTTCTCCAATACAACATTGTCTGCAATAGAGAATAATTGCCCCCTATCCACTGCACTCACACCATCTTCATACTCTAATCATCATAGTTGTGCTAACTGATCTACATCATTAATTACCATAGCACATATTGCCAAATTTCAGGTTGATATCAATGATAACACATAATGCCAACAAGAAGATGAAATATTTGGATAACATTTATGTTGTTGAGGATTTATATATTTAGTTTGATTTTCAAAACCAGAGTAAATTCTCTACAAAGGCTAAATGGGATACAATCCTCACAGAGCTTAAGATAAAATATGAGATCATTTTTCCTTCAAAGAAGGCTTAAATAAGAAAAGTCTTGATTTTTGCAGTCTTGATGAATAGTTTTACATTTAGTGTTAGTTCTAATCAGGGATCTCCATCAAAGGGGGAGATTTTTAAGTTGATGAACCTTGATAATGAGAGTGTGTATGGTTTTTATTTTCTATACAAAATATTTTTTATATTTTTCTCTTTGTCCTTGATTTCAAAGGGGGGAGATACTAGACCAAACCAACTCTATACATAGAAGAGATATTGGTGATGGGGGGGTAATTATAGATATTTAATTTTCATCAATGACAAAGGGGGAGATTGCAGGTAATATGTGTTGTCATTAATATCAACCTGAAGTTTGACAATATGTATTGTCACTACGGAGATAGATAGAGTTTCTGTAAAGGTAATTGATATAATTGTTGATGCATGTTTGTGTTGAAGATACTTGATTTCAATTGTGCCAAATATTAGAGATGAAGAAGACAATCTGATGAATCAATTGATGACATTATTCTAGTTCGGAATAGATGACGAGGGACAAATGGTATGAAATGGTCTTCTTGTTTCTTGAATTTATATGTGTTGTGGTTGTATTGGTTGAATTTAACATGCTTTGAGTATCAATATCTTGTTGTCTAAGATCAATACCTTGATTGGGTACCTAGGGAAATTCATCCAAGTATAAAAAGGTTTAATTCTTTGTGTTATATCTTCATATTTTTGCTCTGCATTCCTCCACCATGTATGTTGTGGCTATGTGGTTATAAAATCAAGTAAAGGATCATTTAAGACACCATTCTACCAAGTTTGAGGATTTAATCACTTGTATAGAGAAAGTTGCAAGTGTTTGAACTCTAGTTCTCAGTCTTTCAAAATATAGCATCTCAATTAGATCGCTATAATGCTCCACATTCTACTAAAATGATAAATATGACTTTGCAATTTTGAGAAGATGTTTAGGATAGTATATTGGATTGAAGAAATATGATTTTCTAGGTTGTGGGTGTTTTGGTGCATGATACATGTTGACATTGATGCAATATTGTCTGTCCAGTTTGTACAGTGGTTACTAGTTTAGTATTAATATTCTTCTACACTTGCACTTGATATTTGGTCTCTTAAGAGACATTTTGGAAAGTTTGTAGATGTTTTCTAGTGTTCTCACCTTGGTTTTCATAATGGTTTGGATATTGTTTCAAGGGTATGAAGGTTATTTATGATAGCGACATTGTTTATGGGATGACTATTTATGTTCCCTCAAATTGAGATTGATCTCAACCTATTGCATTGGCTTGAAGGAAGTGTTATGATATGTTTGTTGGATGTTGATGAGATGTTGTTTATATTGTGCATATATATGCTAGCATTAATGGTTTTTCATTGATGTAAACATACTTCTATTGTTGAAGAAAATGTTCTCGGTATGTTCAGTTATAAGGTTGAATTGCTTGGTATGGATAATACATAGAAGATCTACAGTTGTGATCATATAGTTGTGATCATATAGTTGTGTTCTGAGATGTCTGTAGCTAATGCATGTCACTTTGCAGAAGTTAGAGTTATGATTGATTCATTAGATACTAGTATTTTGGTTGTTTAGGAAAAGATAGAGTTTCAATTTTTGGATTGGTATGGATTGGTGTTGAAGAGTTGCTAGATTCTAACCTGGTAGTGAGTTTGGGATGTGCATATGTGTCCTCAACTTGAGTGGTTCATGATTTGGAAAATGGAAATCTATTTTTATTGATTAATATAGGTTGTAGATATTATTAATGATGAACAGTGCAGAGATGAATTTGGATCTTGAGTTTGTGGTGATGCTAAGGTTGCTAAGGTACTTCACATTGCTTGTTGATGTTTCTTGATAGTGTTATGATTGTGTTGTTGGCTCGCATTGATTGAAGTGATCAGGTTGCATGATTTTCATGTAATGTGTTGGTGTTCTTCATTTCGTCTTAGCCAACCTGATGATGTAACATGTTACAAAGGTTTAGAGCATGATTGGTGGATCTGAGCATGTTCGAGGTTGATCATATGGATCATTTCAATGTCTTGGCCAAAATTCAATGGATCGCATTGAGGATTGAATTATAATTTATTATTTTTTTGTAATTAGGTCCCTGGATGACCTAGTTGAGATGAGTTGATGAACTATATTTATATATGTAATCATTTGAAGCTGCAAAGGTGGAAGAGAGAAATACACATGTGTGGACAGATGAAATAAATAATTTACATGATGTTGTGTGAAGAGGTATGAGTGGAATCTGAAATAAGTCAAAGATCGGTGTGCTTCATTAGAACTATTTTGGCATGATAGATGCTATCATTCAATTCATTTCTTTGGACTATAAGTCATCTTGATCTATGATTAGATTGTTTATGTAAGGTAGTGAGCCTTTTTGTAATTGTGTTTGAGCAGTGAGCTCTAGGAAGTGTGCCTGAATGTATGTGCATTTCCCTTTTGTAATACTCCTAACAAGGTAAAATACTTATTACTGACTGCATTCATCTTTTGGGTTCCATCCCTATCGTGGTTTCTCCCCTAACAGGTTTTCCACATCAAAAATCTTGGTTTTATGTGTTGCTATTGTGTTGAGATCTTGCTTTCATGTTTATCATTCAGATTTGTGAATTAAAGTTTGAGAGTTGGTGAAATTTTATTGATATTGTGACACAAGTGATTCACCCCCTCCCTCTTAGTTGTGTGTGTGCTTCTTAAGGTCTAAAAATTGGTATTAGAGATAGTGTCCTCTTTGAGAAGCTTGATCTCTTGAGGAGATCTGGGATGTCGACCTTGAAGAAGGATAGTCTAAGATTTGAAGGAACAAATTATACTATATGGAAGGATCGGTTGATTACACACTTAAGATGTCTTAGCGAAGAACGTTGGGCTGTTAAAAAGAAGAATTACAAGCTTCCTACTGATCTTTCTACTATGACTCCTGATGAGAAGAAATAATATGAGATTAATACCAGAGCATATGAAGCCTTGAGGAGTGCATTATCATATGTTGAATATACAAATGTCGTAGGATTGGAGACTACACATCAAGTATGGGAAAATTTAGAAACATTATATGAAGGAGACAACTTTGAGAGGCAAGCAAAGCTACAAATCCTAAGAGGAAAATATGAATGAATATGGATGAGTGAAGATGAGAAAATTACTATGTATGTGAATAAGATCGCCAACCTTGTTTGTGGAATCAGATGTGTCAGTGGAACATTGGAGGAAGATGAGATTGTTTCTAAAATTCTAAGATCCTTGCCTCCTGCTTACAATCATAAAGTTGTTGTTATTGTAGAAATCAAAATGGTTTCTACTATGTCAAGAGATACATTGGTTGGTAAGTTATCTGCTTTTGAGATGAGTGAATTTGGAGATAGATTTCCTAAAGTTGAATATGCATTTAAAGCTACTATTTCCAAAGATAAGAAAAGATATGACCCTGGTGAAAGTTCATCTAAGCTTGGGATATATGCTAAGAAATGGGAAAATTTTGAGAAAGAGGAAAGAGAGCTTGAAGATCTTGAATCCCTATTTACAAAGAAGCTACCTAAGGGATCTGGTAAGTATGAAGGAAAGTTTCATGTGAAGTGTTTTGCATGTAATAAGATTGGTCGCATTGCTTCTAGATGTCCTAACAAAGAGCCTAAGTACAAGCATGAGAAGTTCAGACATAAATTTTAGAATAAATGCTACTATGTTGATGATGAAGGAACAACTAATGATGAATCTAAGAAGAGTGAAGAAGAGATTGTGTTCATTTCTATCAAAGATGAGAATCCTTATGAAGAGAAAGCCTTGGTTTCACATGTGGAAAAGAGAGATGATTGGGTTATTGATAGTGGATGTTCACATCACATGACTAGAGAAAAAAGGAAATTTGTGAAGCTTGAAGACTATGATAGTGGTGTTGTTAGATTTGGTAACAATGCTCCCTATTTGATCAAAGGAAGATGTTCAATTATAATTGATGGTAAGAGTAATATTGATGATGTTTTGTATGTTGAAGGTTTGAAGCATATTATTTTGATTGTTGGACAGTTAGTTGATAAGGGATATCACTTGGAATTCAAGAATGAAATGTGTAAAATCATTGGAAGCACTGGAATTGAGATTGTGTCAGGTACAAAGACCAGAGGTAATGTATTTCACTTGAACAATTCAGAGAATAGATGTTTGATTGCAAAGGCTGATGATAGTTGGGTATGGCATAAGAGATTTTTTCATGTAAAATTTGATAACATTGTGAAGATAAGCACAACAAATATTGTAAGAGATTTACCTAGATTGTTGAAGTATGCTAATGCGATGTGTAAGGAATGTCAATTGGGTAAGCTAACTAAAATATACCTACAAAAGTAAGACCTATTCTTCAAGTGGATTGTTAGACTTGGTACATACTTATTTATATGTTCCTACTATGACTAGAGGTTATTATGGAGAAAAATAATTTATTCTATTCATTGATGATTATTCAAGGATGATGTGGGTTACATTTTTAAAAGAAAAATCTGAGGCATTTGAAAAATTCAATATTTTTAGAGATATGGTTGAAACTGAGACAGGTATGAAGATGAAATGTTTGAGATCTGACGGAGATGGAGAGTTTACATCTAGATAATTTGATGCATACTGTGAAGAACATGTAATAAATATATAGATGTCTGCAATGCAAACCCCACAACAAAATGGAATTGTAAAAAGAAGTAGTAGAACAATTCTTGATACTATAAGGACAATGATGATTGAAGGAAACATTTCACAAATCTATGGGAGATAATTTGTTAGCATTTTTGTTCACACACTAAACCGAGTTCAAATCAAGCATGGTACTTGTAACACTCCTTATGAACTTTGGTATAGTCATATTCCTACTATGAAATATTTTAGAATCTTTGGAAAAAAATGTTACATTAAAAGAGATGAAGATTTAGGAAATTTTGATCCTAGAAGTGATGAAGGAATATTTCTTGGTTATTCTACAAAGAGAAAAATATAAAAATTTACAATCATAGATTGAGGAAGATAATTGAGAGCGCTAATGTGAAAGTGGATGAAATTTTTCAAAAAATAGTTAGATCTTGCAACTATGACCTAGATGAAGAAGAAGGAAGTCAGATTGTGCAAGCACAAAATTAGAATCATAATTAGAATGAATCAGAAGAAGTTGGAAATGAAGAAGAGTTGGAAACACAAGAATCTACTAAAAATGAAATTCTGAAGACTCCAAGGTATGAAAATCTAAATGATTCAGAGGATCAGATTATTGGTGATAGAAACAAAGGTGTTCAAACTAGAGGAAGAATTGCTAAAAATGAAATTTGTTTGATTTCTAAGATTGAACCTAAAGATGTTGATGAAGAATGCAAAGATGAAAGTTGGTTCAAAGCAATGGAAGAAGATTTGGAACAGATTGAAAAGAATAATACATGGATTATTGTTCCTAGACCTATGGACAAGAATTTGATTGGTACTAAATGGGTATTCATAAACAAATTGAATGAGGATGGTGAAGTGATTCAGAAAAATCCAGACTTGTTTGTGAGGGATATTCTCAGATGGAAGGTATTGATTTTGAGGAGACTTTTGTTCCCATTTCTAGAATTGAAGTTGTTAGAATGTTCCTTGCATATGCTACTTACAAAAATTGTAAAGTATATTAGATGGATGTTAAGTTTGCACTTTTTAATGGATATTTGGAAGAAGAGGTCTACATTGAGCAACCAGATGGATTTTCCTTAATTGATAAAGATGACATGATTTTATGATTGAAGAAATCTTTATACAGACTTAAGAAATCTCCTAGAGCCTGGTATGTGAGATTGGATAAGTATTTGTTGAAGATTGGTTTCAATAAAGATACTACTGATAGTAACTTGTACTTCAAAATTGTTGATGATAATATTTTTGATTGTTGAAGTCTTTGTGGATGATATAATTTTTGGTGGAGATGACAAGCTAAGTAAGGAATTTTTTGATGAGATGCAAAAGGAATTTGAGATATCTATGATAGGTGAGATGAAATTCTTTCTTGGAGTGCAAATTACAGAAATAGATAAGGGTATTTTCATTTCTCAGTCTAAGTATGTGAAATAATTGTTGAAGAAATTTGGTATGGAAGAATCAAAACCTATTATTACTCCTATGATTACTGGTTATAAATTGAAAAAGATTGATGATACACCGAAAGAAAATCATACTAGATACAGATCAATAATTGATGGACTGTTATACTTGATATAAACTAGACCAAACATTATGAATGTTATTTGCAATGTTGCTAGATTTCAATCAGAATCGAAGGAATCACATGTTGCTGATATTCAGATACTTGAAGGGAACAATTGAGTATGGATTATGGTATGGTAAAGATGATGATTTCACATTATGTGCATACACTAATGCTAATTGGGCAGGTAATGTGGATGACAGGAAGAGAACTAGTCTTGAAGCATTCTTTTTGGGTAAGAGATTAGTTTCATGGGCAAGTAAGAAACAAAATTGCATATCAAAATCTATTGTTGAAGTTGAGTAGGTCATTGTTGTTAATTGTACACAAGTGGTGTGGATGAAAAAAATGTTGAGAGATATCAGAGTAATTATTGATGATCCTATTTCTATATACTATGAAAATTCAAGTGCTATCAATATTTCAAAGAATCATGTGTTGCATTCAAAGATAAAGCATATTTCTATTAAATATCATTTCTTGAGAGGCAGAGTCAATGAGAAAGAAGTAAAATTGGATTATGTATCTACTAAAGAGTGGATTCCGGATATATTCATGAAGACCTTGCCAAAGGATACTTTTGAGTATATATGAGGTAAGATTGGGGTGATTTAACCTCCTTATTAGATCTAGAGATGCATCATTCTAGTGTCTTTATAGAGCTATCATTCTTCTGGATTGATGTTTTGGTGGCTGCTCCTTAGGGGGACTAGTGTGTGGTAAGTATTTCATGAGTTTTTTTGTTCATATTTTTGGCCTCTACGACTTAGTGAATACATTGTGACTTTTCCATTGATATCAAAGGGGGAGAGATATTCATGTGAAAATTAATTTATTTTGGGGGAGAGATATTCTATATGAGATTTTGAGGGACATATATGTCATATGGCAGATACTGTGATATTGTTGTTGGTAGTATTTGTTTGTGCATTGATTGAATTTTTCACATCATATGTTGCCATAAATTCCAAAGGGGGAGATTGTTGGATGTTGTTCAGATTGTGCAAATATATAATGGCATTAATGTTTTGTCATTGATGTCAACATACTTCTACTATTGAAGATAGTGTTCCTGGTATGTTTAGTAAGGTTGAATTTCTTGGTACAGATACTACACAGAAGATCTACAGTTGTGATCATACTGTTGTATTCTGAGATGTCTGTAGTTGATGCATGTCAGTTTGCAAAAGTTAGATTGATGATTTGAGAGAGTTATGACTGATTTATCAGATACTAGTATTTTGGTTGTTCAGGAAAAGACAAAGTTTCAATTTTTTGATCGGTATGGATTGGTGTTGAAGAGTTGGTGGTTGCTAACCTGGTAATGAGTTTGGGACGTGCATATGTGTCCTCAACTCAAGTGGTTCATGATTTGGATATTGATAAGATATATTTCTTGAGTAACACGGGTTGCAGATATTATTGTCGATGAATAGTGCAGAGATGAATTTGGATCCTAAGTTTGTGGTGATGCTAAGGTTATTGAGGTACTTTATATTGCTTGTTGATTTTTCTTGATTGTGTTGTCGGATCACATTGATTGAAGTGATCAAGTTACATGACTTTCATGTAATGTGTTGGTGTTATTCATTTGGTCTTAGCTGACCTAATGATGTAACGTGCTACGAAGGCTTAGAGCATGATTGGTGGATATGAGCGTGTTTGAGGTTGATGACATGGATCATTACAATGTACTAGCCAACATTCAATGGATCACATTGAGGATTGAATTTTAATTTATTATTTGTTTGTAATTAGGTACCTGAATGACCTAATTGAGATGAGTTGATGAACTGTATTTATAGATGTAATCATTTAAAGATGTGAAGGTGGAAGAGAGATATCCATATGTATGGACATGTGGAATGAATGATTTACATGATGCTATGTGAAGAGGTATGAGTGGAATATGAAATAAGTCAGAGATTTGTGCGCTTCATTGGAATTTTTTTAGCATAATAGATGCTATCAACCAGTTCGTGTGTTTGAACTATATGTCCTCTTGATCTATAATCAGATTGTTTTTGTAATGCAGTGAGCCTTGTTGTAATTGTGTTTGAGCTATGAGCTTTAAGCAGTGTGCTTGAATGCAAGTGCATTTCCCTTTTGTAATAATCCTAATAGAATACAATACTTATTACTGAGTGCATTCATCTTTTGGGTTCCATCCCCACCGTGGTTTTTCCCCAAACAAGGTTTCCACGTCAAAAATCTTGGTGTTATGTGTTTCTATTATATTGAGATATTGCATTCATGTTTATCATTCAGATCTATGAATTAAAGTTTGAAATTTGTTGAAATTTTATTGATATTGTGACACAATTGATTCACCCCCCTCCCCCCCTCTCAGTTGTGTGTGTGCTTCTTAAGGTCTAATAATATTTAAGGATTAGTTAAGAGCTAGGTTGATCTGCAACCTAATTTTGTGGTTGAAATATATGTCAGGGGGCTGACCTACTTTAGGTCATAATGCTTCAATTTCTAGGTCCTATTTGGGCCAACTTAATTGATGTTTTGGAATATTATAAAGGATATATAAGGAATGACAATTCAATTGTAAAAGGTTTATAGATGTGAGAATTAATTTGAAGTTTTGTAAGGTGAGAAATAAGACATTTTGAAAACAAAGAATAATTTGGTGTGATAAATTAGAGTAATAGGTTATTTGTGCTTCAAAGAGGACTACATCATCCACATATGTTGGATGCATTTCTACAACATCTCATTACACAATGTTCTATTGTAATCTCTTTTTATCTTCCCCTGAAGAAGTTATCTATAGTTCTCAAGTCCTTTGTATCTTTCCCTAGGGAAATGTGGCTTAACCTACAAGTTTAGGAAGTAGCGTGCTTCCATGGAAATGAGCCTAAAACAAGCATTGTATTACTTGTTTCATATATTGTGAGTTAATCTTCGCCGTGTGTTTTCCCTGCTTAGGTTTTCCATGTAAAAAATTTGGTGTCTCTATGTCTTTTGATCTATTTTTACTATTTACTTTTGTCAAGTTGATTTAATAGTGTAAAGTTTAGTTAATTGATATATTTTAGTTTATGTTGATTCACCTCACCCCTCTCCACCCCACCACCCCAAGACGTAATTGTGTACGTTTATAGTAAGATATTTTGTCAATGCCCTTTTTGATGCCCTTAGGAGTTATGTTAGTCTAAGAAAATATATGTTTTTAAATCAAATCTATATGTTGCAACTATTATAAAATTTTGGAAGTGGTGATATAAAATTTTAAAATTTTAAAGAGTTTTGAATGGTTGTTCCTATTTTTTCTTGATTGGTGTTGTTAAGTTATATATTTTGGGTGTAGGATATGTACAGGTGTTAAGCCTTCACAATATTATAGCATATGGGTATCTTATATAATTCTAAGATACTTAGTTTTTCTTCCTAGGGATCCTAGGTAATTAATGTTTTTTGGCTTTGACTACTATTTGTGGTGCATTTTTCCTATGTGCGGTAATTTATGGTTAATTATGTTTCCTCTTGTGTCTATTTATTTTAGACATAATCACTATCTATACTATCATCTTAACTTTCTAATACAATTTTTCATTCACTATTTAATTTTTCTATTCAATCTATGTTCAATAATTTAGAGACGAAGTATATCAATCTTTTGTTGTCTTCTTCATTTACTCCTAAAAATCTCTACATATGAAATATCTTCATCATTCTCTAGAGGGGGAAAAACCTTAGTATTGTCTCTAAAGGTTATTTCATTCTTTTTTGAATCTACTATTTCATTTGCATTTACAAAACATTTTAATCTTGAAAAATACCCAAAATGTACTAAAGGGCACTTTCATGGAAACTACCTCAAAGTTAATCTTTAGCTTGATATCGTGCACATTCACCTCAAAATGCTTCCATGTGCTCATTATTTACATATGAAAACCATCTGCTAGACTAATGTTAACGAGCACTTTTGTTAATTTTGGCCTTCCAAGTTCCTCGCAAGTTGTTTTTGATATGATAAATTGATATTTGCACCTATCAATAATAAAAATACAGGTTGTGCAGTGTTGGGATTCTTCCGGGGAAGAAGTTAGTAAAGTACAAGGAGGTGAAGGAGTTGAATGACATCGACGAAGATCAGTGTGCCCTATTGATTAATACCCTTATCAATCTAGTGGAGAGGTATATTGCATAAAGCATCACATATAAAACTTATTTTCAGAATTGTTTAGGTGCTACATCTATCATAGCTATTTATCTAACACATAAAATTATTAAGGAAAGCATGTAATTTGATTTGTGTAGTTTGTTATTGGAGAATCTATTTGAAAATGTCAAGATGTCATTAGAAGAAGGTTATGCCTTTTGGTTTGGATCTCTGGGTATGTGCTTGGTGTTTTACTTTCTGATATCACTACTAGGAAGAGAAAACATTGAGTGGAAGTGTGGCATTCATGTTGGAAAGCAAATTTGCAGATATTTGCGGTCTCTAGAAAACAAAGAGGGTGCTTATAAGAGGTACTTTATAACTTTACAAATGAATATGTTTTATGGTATGGTTGTGTCTAGTGCAGTTGTTGTTAGTCATGTTGAGGAGGGTCCCTCCTCCAGTAAAAGAGAATTGGAGGTTGTTATTGGTGGTTCCCTTCTAGAGCTAAAGAAAAGGAAAATCAATGGAAAAGGAAAATAAGTTGTTACCATTTAAGAAGAAGAAGAAGAAGAAGAAGAAGGATGAGGTTTCCCCATCAGAATCTGATTTTTTATATTCTGAGTAGTTTAGCCAATGTTGGAAGAAGGAGAGTTTGACAGAATTGGCGACATGTGGTCTAGATTCTCTTTGGAGAATAGAACATAGATAGAGACTATGTTAATTGAACATTTGACCTGTAAGAAAGCTATTGTTTTTTATGTATCTGATGTGTTTTTGATTAAGGTAAAAGTAGGTTTTGAAGGGAACCCCGAAACCCTTTAACAAAACAAAGAGAGGAGAGGCAAAAAAAGCCCTACGAGCAACAGATTGACCCAGAGATGGGAACAATCAACAGAGGGTCAAAACCCAGATAAAGCT
>MU223775.1:4010836-4037525 GCA_018584345.1 Thuja plicata
CCAACACCACATATTCTTGTCTGACATGTTCATGCTTCTTTTCCTACAACTGTTCTTTATACATGACCTTCTCATTGAATATAACATCTCTACTTCTAATTATCTTAAGATTTTCAAAATCCCATAATTGATAACCATAGTCATCTACTTCATAACCAATAAAGGTAAATTTTTGAGATTTAGCATCAATCTTGGTTCTATTTTCTTTATCAACATGGACAAAAGCTTCACAACCAAAAGTCTTCAAAAATAAATAGTTTTACCTTTTTAACATTCCATGCTACCTCTGGAATACCACCATCCAAAGGGGATGAAGGTCCTCTATTTATCAAATAGACTGCAGTTTTTACAGCATTTGCCCAAAAATGAAGGGGTAGTCCAGCATGCAATCTCATGCTCCTTGCACGTTCCATGATTGTCCTATTCATTCTTTCTGACATACCATTTTCTTGTGGGGTTCTTGGAACTGTCTTCTGCCTTTGAATTTTTTTGATAGAATAGTAATCTTCAAAGGCTGTGCTGCAATACTCACCTCCATTATCGAATCTGAGACACTTCAACTTCTTTCCTATCTCATTCTCAACCAAAGCTTTCCATTTCTTAAATGTTTCAAAAACATCAGATTTTTGTTTTAGAAAATATACCCATGTTTTCCTGGTTGAAAAATCTATAAAAATAACATAATAATGAGATCCACCAAGAGATGATACCTGAGCTGGTCCCCATACATCTTAATGTACTAGCTCTAACTTCTCACTCTTCTTTTCTTTCCCAACTATGACAAATCTAACTCTTTTTTGTTTACCATAAACACAGTTTTTACAGAAGTCTAAATCGATATTTTTCAGTCATGGAAATAGATTTTTAGAGTGAAGTATTTTCATCCCTTTCTCACTCATGTGCCCAAGCCTATGGTGCCACATTTTTGAATATGTTCCTGCAACATCTATAGTAGTTTTCCCTACAATAACATTATCAGTAGCAACTAAGGTAGAATAAGTGTTACCAGTACACAGATATAATGTGCCTATCTTTGAACCTTTAGCTACTACTAATGAACCTTTAATGACCTTCCAGACATTGTCTATAAACATGACTATGCAGCCTTCACTACCCAGTTGTCCTATAGAAATTAAATTTCTTCTTAAATTAGGGACATGCCTTACCTCCTGCAGTACCCAGTCATTTCTATTTGACAACTTGATCTTTATTTTCCCTTTCCCAACAATAGGACAAGGCTCATCATCACCCAAATATACCTATCCAAAATCACCTTGAACATAATCTTGAAAATATTTTCTATGGGGTGTAGCATGGAATGAAGCCCCAAAATCAATTACCCAGGAATCATTAACATTATCCAAACATAATATTAAAGTATCTTGTAAAGTATTACTTGCAACATTAGCTTTCTTACTGTTATCTTCATTTCTGTCTCCTTATTTGTTTTTCTGAGACCAACAATCTTTCTTCAAGTGACCAGGCTTTCCACTGTACTAGCAATCTTTCTTTCCTTTAGATTGAGAATGTCCTTTATTTTACTTCCCTCGTGACTTTCCATGCGAAGGGCCTTTTCCTCTTTCACTTGTTCTTCCTGTGTTCCCCACGTTTAAAGCAGAACCTAATGAGGTTGAAGTTTCACTTGTGCTTTTCCATCGCATTTTGTTACTTAGGATAACACCAACAACTTCATCAAATTTCAAAGTATTTGAACTAGAGATAGAGTTGCTTACAACCATAACCAAACTATTCTAGCTTTTTGGCAAAGAACATAAAAGTAAGAGAGTCCTAACCTCTTCATCGAATACAATTTTTATGGATGACAATTGATTGGTGATGGTATTAAATTCATTTAATGATTCGATATAGATCCCCCCTCACCCATTTTTATATTAAACAAATGCTTCATAAGAAATACCTTATTCGAAGCTGAGGGTTTCTCGTATAACTTAGCCAATGTCTCCATCAGCTCTATAGTCATTGTTGCCTTTGATATGTTGAATGTTACAGATGGTGCAAGGCACAATCGAATAGATCCTAGTGCCTTCCTATCCAAGACCTCCAAGACCTCCCAGTCCTCTGCTGACATAGTTCCTTGTTTCTTGGTTTTTCCTTCTAATGGCTTCCACAGGTCCTTTTGATATAGATAATCTTCCATCTGCATTTTCCATAACTGAAAATTCTGGCCATTGAATTTTTCAATCTTGAATTTGGAATCCTCCATTGCTCCCACTCAAATCTGAAAGTCCTGTCAATCTACAACAACAAATCTAGCTTTGATACCAATTGTTAGGGTTTGACAAAACTGGAACAATATAAGAATAAATAGTTATACGCAGAAACAATAGAAGAAAGAAACTAAACACAGATAACACACAGATTTAACATGGTTCAACCAAAACCTAGGCTACGTCCACCTACACAGCCGTCCAACCTTTCTTATTATGTACACAACCTTACAATGCATTATACATCTCAAACACTTATAACATGTGTTTTAGGGCAACCTCTAAAATTGACCATTTTAGGACTACCAGACATGTTGCCACAATATCAACACCTACTACATGATCAGTCACCATAATATCAACAAACGTGGTGTGAAGTTTTCATATGTATGACCTATTTTTTAGGTCTGGTGTTCTGTGTAGTGCTAGTGTGTTAAACTGTGATGTAATATCATTTGTAACTCAAGTTGACATGTTTTGTGACTAGGATGACATATGTATTTGTGGTATCAGATGTGCGTGCACACACACACATACACACACACACACATATACATATATACATATACTATACATATATACACACACACATATACATATACATATATACATATACTATACATATATACACACACACATATACATATACATATACATATATACATATAAATATATATTATAGACACTTAAAATGGTTAGTTGCTCTTGCAACGACTTTACTAACATTCTTCTCAAATTATTAAATAATCTTTGTTATTTAATTAATTTGTGTCTTTCCACTATATCTTAAGTTCAAATTCATCATTTCTCTTCAATTTGTAATTAAGTGATTTCAATTAATTACTCAATTATTAAACATCTAAATCAATGATCATCAAATATTCTGTTGTAAAGTAAAAATAATAATAATTATTTAATTATTTCCTGTCATTTAATTAATTAAATAAACATATTATTTAATTAATATTCCCCTTTTTGTTATTATTACACATATGTAATAATTACATTTAGTAAATCAAATCTCCACTCATAATTAAATAAATGATATTTATTTAATTAAAACTAGTTATTTATCTATAAATTAATTAAATAATTAAATATTATTTAATTATTCCATGTGTCTTTATATTTAACTAAATAATCATATTATTTAATTAATTATTTATTTCTTATTATTATTACATTTTTGTAATAATTAATTCAATTTCCCTCTCATAATTAAATAAATATTATTTATTTAATTAACTAATTATTCCTCTTATAAATAAATAAAGATTAATTATTTATTTATATTCTTCACATGTGCAAATAAATAAACTCTTTTATTTTTTTAGTCATAATTATTTTCTCAATTATAATTTTCAGTTAACTCCACCATTCTCTCTCCTAACTCATCAATTAAATCAAGTTGTCTATTCTTTTAGTCTAGCTCCTCAATGAAATCAATTAACTCTTCTATTTATTCAAACACATGCAATTAGTTGAGTTTAACTCTAACTCACTCTGAGTTCAACTCTTCAATCTATCCTCTTAAACAAATCCATCTATTTTATCAGCATGCAATCAGTTGAGTTCAACTCCCACTTACTTTGAGCTAACTCTTCCACATCACCAATCAACCCATCAATCAAGGAGTCTTGATTGGAACCTTGAAAATCTTATAAATAGAGTTGATTCTCTTAATTTATTAACCACAATTTCTTTGAATTCTCATACTGGCACATAGAGCACTCATTTTCTAAGAGCCCACATTACATAGAGAAGGAGAACAATGAAAGAGGACTTTTGGTTTGCATGTTCATGGTTTTGATTGTTTTCATTGTTATTTGGTGATTATGCATATTGTTATTACTTCCTCTTTTGATATTGGGAATACTAATTGCTTTAACAATCTCTTTGTGGTTGACATTTTAGTGTTATTGCATATTTCTATAGGTACCTACATATCTCTGATTACAAATGGCGAACCCGATGTGAAGATTTGGTCATATCTTTCAAATGGCTTGAAATTTTTCTATGAATTTTTTTTGTAGGTTGGCGTTGATATAAGGATGCTACGGTGAAAAATTCAGATTTTTTCAGATTCTTTTTATTTTTATTATTGTTTTAAATATTTCATAAATAACAATTTATGGGAACAAACAACATTTTTTTTTGAAAAATTTACACTTTTGGAAAGGTCTTGAAATTCTACAAGGGGTCTGTTCTTTGTGATTTTAATTTTGATGAGAAATATTTGCAAAAAATATTGATATTTAAAAACTGACATGTTTTGATAAAATGGGTTCTAAGGGTACAAATTAAGGAGTTATTCTATGAATGTTTTTTGTAGGTTTGTATAGATATAAGGAGCGTACAGTCTAAAAATTAGATTTTTCAGATTTCTTTTGTTTTTTTTGTAAAAAAAATTATATTTCAAAAAAAAAAAATTCTGGGCACAAATCAATGATTTGTTTTTGAAAAATTACATTTTTGGAAAGGTCTTAAAATTCTGCAGGGGGACTTCTTTTTGTAATTTTCATTTTGATGAACAATAATTGTCAAAAATAATGGATCTTTGATGAACATAGATTGAGAATTGAGGCACTTGAAGCACAAATCAGATATGAAGGTCTTATTAATAGTTATATGAACAAGGTAAGAGAATTTGCTAAAAAAAATCAATTTTCATTACATCAACACTAGCACGCTTGTGGACTACCAGATCTAAATTGCTAGGTTTTTTCAGTACTAACAATTTCTTGATAGCTTGTGGCATGGAGACAACTTAAATTTTGCTAAATCTAAAATCAATAATGCAACTCATTTGTCTTTTGGTGCTTAAAAAGAATAGTGTATGATCAAACATCACAATCTCATCTTTTGAATTGGTGCTTAAAATTAATGTGTGGTTAATAATTGAACAAAGCAAAGTACATATGGATTTGGTGCATAAAATTGAACAATCAAACCCTCATCTAGTTTAATGCTTAAAATGAACCTGTGTGCTTGCATGGATGGTTTAGATTAGCGAACATTTGGATTTTGGAGCTTAATCGATTAACCATTTGTTTTGAGTCTTTGGTTTGCTTGCACATTCTGTTAGATTAAAAACCTTTCTAACCTAATAGAGAGGCTTGTCTGGGGAAAGTTTTTCTTCCTTAGAGGACAATCTCAGACCGATAATCCTTCTAGCTAGTATATAAACAAGACGTGGGCCAAATACCTTCATGTCTTATATCTACCCAAGCTTCGACGATGTGTCTTGATGATAGTCTGGATTGGGTGAATATCCCTAAGTAGCTAGCATGGTCAACTAGAGACTTCAGTGTCTCACATGTGTAAAAAGTGATTGGGTAGACACCACAAACCTTACTACAACCTAGTTAATTAGAGACCCACTCGGTTCACCTCTGAATCAAGTGTCTTATTATATTGTAAGGGGTTGTAGAATTTCCCCCTAAGATTCCCATCATATGTGTCCCATGGTATTGTGTTGGTGAAAGAGATCTTCACTAGCACGACAAAGATAATGTGCAAAGGAAAAAACACGGGCACCTACAACGTGGATCTCCATGTCCCAGTAGTGTGAAAATGACAATGTGAGCTAACAGGCATCAAAGCAATGGGATTATAATATTACATCTTGAATCCAATTTGACCATAGATTAATTTGACTGCCTTTATTTTTGTTTTGATTGACCGTGTGAAAATTTGCAGCTTGCAAAAGTTGTTGAACATACATTGATCATTTCTTTAAGTCAGTCCTGCAGCGACACTAAATTTTTTGATTGTTGAGTTTGTATGCGTCTCAAAAATTGGTCCTACAAGATTATCCTATCAATATCCTATCAGAGAACCAAGTAGAGCCAACAATACATATCCCAAAACATTCTTGTCTCTTATCATGAAAATTGGTGATCGATATACCCTTGCATATTCATCTAGAATTTTTAGCATCATTCCTAGCATAGAATCGTGGGTAGTCATTTCCTTTTTGCATAGTCATCATTATAGTCCAAAAAAATCAAAATCCCAAAAATGTAGCTTGCATTTCCTTGAGGTAAGTTTTCCACATTTCAAATTCTTTTGCAGCTTAGAGGGTGCATTTTCTTAGGACATTCTAGTAGTGGTCTTGTGTATTTTATTGGCTTCGTCAAAATTCATTCACTATTTCTTGCCTTGGCTTAGGCACCTATCATTCTAGTTAACACTTGTCTTAGATAGAAATCATTTCCAATATCAGTCATCTCTGTCCTACCTTTTTGAAGTAAAGATTATCCACAGAATCATTCAGGTCTTTCTAAAAAGGGTTTACCTTGGAAGTTTGTATAATCTCTCTTAGGTCATATTACCTATATTTTAGGCAGCATTCTAGTAATTTATTCCTAGATTGCATCAACATCTTATTATCAAAAAATCCAAAAAAATAGGTTGCATTTATCCTCTGCATATGTCGTTCATGAGATGCCAAAAGAAAAAAAGCACAATAGATCCCAACACAAAACTCAGACATGATCCCAACAACAAAATTGATGTTCCTATTCAGAGGACCCTACGACTAGATTTCAATGATCCAAAGACTATTTAGTGTCATGAGAAAACACATGTTGACATCTCACAGTTACCTCCTACCCCTCCACCAGAAAATGATTTCTCATTCAAGAACATTACGGCTAAATGAAATGAAAAGGAAGAAGTTAATGATGCCCTAGAAAATCTTGGGGTAATGACTAATGTGGGATCACTATTGGAACTGACCTAGATACATACTTAAAAATTCTTGTATAGAATGGTGCCAAACTACCCACTGGATTTGACACCTCCGCCATAGTAGAAACCGCCTCCACATACCATCATCTTGGTTTTCTTCCACAACACCCCTTCTAATCAATTCCATTTTACCTTCTAGCAACCCCACTCAAAGCGCATCCCAAGTGACCACTCAAAGATTCTCGAGAAAAGAATACCCAAGTAGCAGGAACAAAACCCTAGCAATAGAAGAAATCCAAGCATGCCCGAGTGAGTAAACTGAGAAAAAAAAGAAAGCATGCCTGAGAAAAGAACCCAAGAAACAAATCAAGCATGCTAGAGTGATAGAAACCTAAGCAACAGAGACTAACCTGAAACAAGCATTACCGAGCAGCAGAGCTTGAGCAACAAATTTTTACCCGAGTAGCCTCTAAAGATACTAAAGAACAAAACAAACATATTTTTGGTTGTGTAGGATTGCCAATGACCCAAGATGCTCCTGCATCAGACACCTGGGGTTACAAGAAATAATTCTCTAAATCGTGTGTCAGGTCCAACCTGAAATGAATCCAACTTAGTTTGAGAAATCCAAGATGAGTCCTCAATCGGTCTGTTCTTCCACTTTACCAGATACTCTATGTATTCTTTTCCTCTTGTGCTTCTACCAATTCTTTGTTTCAGAATCTTTTCAACTTCCTCTATCAGCTTCTTAGGATAATCACTTGGTGCTGTCACTTCTTCATCAGGTTCATGATATTCATATAAGTCTAAAATGTTTAATATAAGTGATATATCCATGTCAATAGGTAATTCAACTTCATAAGCATTTCCACTGTCAAATCTTCTCAATATTTTGCAAGGACCAAATTTCTTCATCTTTAGTTTACCATATGTTCCAATAGGAAATATTTCTTTCTTCAGATGAACCATCACTGCATCACCAACTTCAAATGTTTTATGTCTTCTTGATCTGTCTGTGCTATCTTTGTATTTCTAACTACTTTTCTCCAGCTTTTGTTTCACATCTTCATGCAATGTCTTCATAAATTCTGCAAATTCCTCTGCTTCAGCACTTCTTTTCTCTTCACCAACAATATCTCTCAAATCTGATATACCTCTCATTTGTGTGCCATGAACAATCTCAAATGGTGTCTTTCCAGTACTTCTATTCACTCAACTGTTGTATGAAAAATCTATTTGTGCCAACATCAAACCCCAATTGCTTGGTGTGTCTCCAACTAAGCATCTCAACATATTACCCAAACTTTGGTTTACAACCTCTGTTTTTCCATCAGTCTGAAATGTAGAACTAAACTTTAACTCAATATCCAACTTCTTCCAAAGTGTTCTCCAAAAATAGCTAACAAACTTATTGTCTCGGTCAGAGATGATACTCCTTGGTAATCCATGCAATCTTACAATTTCCTTAAAGAAAAGATCTTCTATGTGTACTACATCTGATGTTTTCTTAAATGGTATGAAATTTTTCATCTTAGAAAATATATCCACAACAACAATTATGGAATAATTACCTCTTGTTGTCCTAGGTAGGCCAAGAACAACATTCATGTTGATATCACTCCAAGGTTTCTCAGGAACAGTAATAGGTGTATACAAACCAGTATTCTGACTCACTCCTTTTGCAACTTGACAAAATCCACAAATTTTCACAAATTTATGAGCATCCTTATACAATTGAGGCCAAAAATACCTCTCCTTCAGCAAACTCAATGTTTTATCAATGCCAAAATGTCCAGCCCATCCACTACTATGTTTCTCCTTAATCAAATTAGTTCTCATTGATCATCTCGGTATACACAACTAAATACCTTTGAACAACATATCTTCCTGAAAGAAATAGTCTTCATACTTACTTGATTGATTTGAAGGTGCTCTACACATTCTCCATTGTTCTAAAAAATCAGCATAACTTGCATACAAATGTTTCATGTCATCAAAACCAAAACTTCAATTCTCATTTCAGTCAAAAAAGATCTTCTACTCTATGCATCAACAACTCTGTTAGAAACTTCACTCTTATGCTTAATCAAAAATGTAAATCTCTGAAAATACTCAACCCATTTCATATGTCTTTGATTCAACTTATTCTAACTACCCAAATATTGTAAAACCTTATGATCAGTATACAACACAAGTTCATTTGGCATCAAGTAATGTCTCTAGTTCTTCATAGATTGAACAATAGCATAGAACTCTTGATCATAGACAAAATATTTCCTTTTAGAATAATTTAAATTTTCACTAAAGAAAGCAACAGGTTTACCTTCTTGAGTTAACACAGCTCCAATTGCACTTCCACTTGCATCACATTCAACTTGAAATACCTTATTGAAATCAGGTAAGGCTAACACAGGTAATTCAACAACCTTTAGCTTCAAAGCTTCAAAACTCTTATCGGATCCATGTGTCCATTTGAATTCTCTTTTATCTCCTCTCATTGTTTTAGTCATGGCATTACAAATAGAATTAAAATTTCTGATGAACTTCCTGTAAAAACTTGCCAATCCATGAAATGATCTTACCTCACTGACATTTTCATGTGTAGGCCAACTCAGTATAGCTTCAACTTTCTATGGATCCATCTTCAAACCATTAGCTGAAATCACAAAACCTAAATACACAAGCTCTTCTTTCATGAATGAACACTTCTTCAAATTTATCAACAACTTTTCCTCTTTCAATCTCTGTAATACTTTCCTTATATGCATCAAATGCTCTTCTCTAGTCTTACTGAATATCTGAATATCATCCAAATATACAATCACACACTTATTCAAGAATTTCTTCAAAACTTCATTCATTAACCTTATTAAAGTACTAGGTGAATTAGTTAAACCAAAAGGCATCACCAACCACTCATACAAACCTTCCTTTGTCTTGAAAGCAGTCTTCCATTCATCACCTTCTCTGATTCTGATCTGATGATACCCACTTTTCAAATCAATTTTGGTGAAATACTTTTCTCCACTCAAGCAATCCATTATGTCATCCATTCTTAGTATAGGAAACCTATACTTCATTTTGATCTTGTTGATTGCTCCGGAATCAGTGCACATTATCCATTCTCCATTCTTCTTAGGTGCCAATACAATAGGTACTGCACATGGACTCAAACTTTCTCGAATCAAACCTTTGTTCAACAATTCATGAAATTTCCAATTAAGCTCTTCATTTTTGGTAGGTGTTAACCGATGTGGTGCTTTTTTTGGTAAACTAGCTCCAGGAATCAAATCCATACAATGAATGATATCTCCCATTGGTGGCAAACCATCAGGTACATTATCTAAAAATTATCTCCTTGTACTCAGTGAGTAACTTTTTAAGTTTTGCAAGAATGTCACCTTCTGTGTTCCTTCTTGGTTTGTTAGGAATCAAAGCATAGAAAATATCATCTCTTTTTAAATCCTTAGCAAACTATCTACCTTCCATTAGACAAACTTTCAGAGATGTACATACTTCACCAACAAATTCTTCAACCAAAGGTAACAAAATTTTCTTCTCACCATCAACCCAAATAGAATATCTATTCAGCCTTCCATCATGTATAGCATGTCTATCATATTGCCAAGGTCTTACCAACAAAATATGACAACAATCCATAGGCATAATATCACACAACACCGTATCATAGTATTTTCCAATTTTCAGATTCACAAAACATTGTTCACTCACCATTAATGTATGTTCATCCTTGATCAATGAGATCTGATAGGGCTTTGGATGTTTCATCCTCTCCAACTGCAACTTTGCAACCATTTCCTCATATGCCATATTCTTCGAGCTTCCACTATCAACAATCTCCTTCCAAACTTTGTCTTCAACTCTACATTTGGTCTTGAACAAACTTTTCCTGATCAGATCTTGCTTATCCTTCTCACTCCATAGTATCCTTCTGATCATGAGATTACTTTTAGGTTCATTGGATGGTTCCTCTTGCACTAAAGCATTTCTTTTGCTGCTACCACCTTTGTTTCTTTCATGTATACATTCAAAGGATCTATGTCCTTCTTCACCACAATTGTAACAAGTTACTTGGAAACCTTTTTTGCTATATCCACCCCGGGAGTAATTACCTCTTCCTCGGTATGAACTTCCACATTTCCATTTAGTCTTTCCTTTATCTTGAGATGTGTCTGAAACTGACTTGTCTGGTTTGGATCTACTATTTTCACCATGAGATCTACCTCTTCCTCTAGGGAATCTACCACCTCTACCTCTTTGTCTTTGTTCATATCTTTTGTTCAACTTTTCCTCTGCTTTTAGGGCAAATTGATATGCCTCCTTAATGTTTTCCATCTTGACCAACTATTTACATCTTGTATAGAACTCCTCAAACCATTCAGGTATCTTGATTTTCTTTCTACCTCATCTTCAACATGTCCAGATCTGATGTCCAATCTATAGAATTCTTCAGTATAGTCTTTCACATATTTATCCTTCTACTTCAAGCTTTGCATTCTCCTAATCAGGTTAATCTTATAATCACAAGGTAGAAAGTTGCCTTTCAATTTTTTTACCATATTATCCCATACCTTGATTTTGTCTTTACCCTTCTTCTTTCGATCCAATTGCAGATGTTCCCACCATAGGGATGCATGACCTTTCAATTTTGTGCTTGCAATCTTCACATTCTTATCCTATGCTACACTCTCATAATCAAAATACTTTTCCATCTCTTTTATCCATTCAATCAACTCATCAGAATCCAATTTTCCACTATAGTCAGGAGGATTAAACTAAGGTGTGGATTTCAAACTTGTCAAAGCTCTCAGGAAACACACTTCTTCCTGATTCATCACAGGTGCAGGTGAAGCTTCACCTTGAACCCCTTCAATTCCATCATCACTAACATCATCAAGATGTCTTCCTCTACGCTGGGTTGTCTCAACAACTTCCAATCTAGTAGCCATCTTTCTAATCATATCAGCTAGACTTGTATCTACATTTCCTCTCCCACGAGCCATCTTGAATCCCTCTGCAATTGTAGGTCAGATCACAATCTGCTACCCCACAACAATACCAACTAGGGTTAGGTTTTCAAGAAGGAACTTAGATCTCACCATGCTTTGATACCACCTGATGCAAGGAGAGAGGAAGAGCTGGGGCCAAAGGCACTCCCAACCACCAAACCACCTTGCAAAACCAATGCGGAAGCCAAACAACATAGTGAGAGAAGAAAACACCATTATCCTTTATATTAACATGATCAAAATCATTACATGCCAGGCTATAAGGCCTTCCCAGTTTCAGCCATATATTCAATGAATTACACTAATATTTTCATACAAAAAAGATCACAGACCTTTGATCTCAATATATAAATGTTTGCCTTCTTTCTATAAGAATGGTCCAAAACATAAGAACATACAAAAGAATATATACAAGAGTCCACCAAAGAATTCAGCGCTCAAATCCATAAGTGAGACCCAGATTTAGGTCCACACAGATCCCAATGAGAGACCTCAAAACAATTAAGCCATCAAAATTAAATGAAGAAGTTGGCCATCAGATCAAACTCCAAAAATGAACATCTTGCACAAAGGTTGACCGAGCAACAGAGAGTCTTGGGCAAAGAAGGACCCGAGTAGTAGGAACAAAACCCAAGCGAAAAAAGAAATCCAAGCATGCCCAAGCAAGTAAACTGAACAACAGAAACAAGCATGCCTGAGAGAAAAAACTGAGCAATAAAACAAGCATGCGCGAGCGACAAAAATCTGAGCAATAGAGACTAACCCAAAACAAGCTTTACCGAGCAGTAGAGCCCAAGCAACAGAGTATTACCCGAGTAGCCTCCAAACATACAAAAGAACAAAACAAACATATTTTTTGTTGTGAAGGATTTCCAATGACCCAAGATTCTCCTACATCATAAGGGACACAAGACAACAATTTGCATGCAATTGAAGCATATTATCTAGGATTTCGTTGATCATGGTGAAATAGAAGTTATCGCAAATATAGGCACCACCAATCAAGATCACAAAATATTCACAAAGCCACTGATGGATCATGGAAAAGGTAAGACCTCCACTTCTGGACATGATAATAAGAAAAAATTCACCTATCCCAAACCTAGTCCTGATCTGACCATAGACACCATTACTATTCAAGGTCTCGACACCAATTATGTTGTTACAACCTGTCATTCCAAAATCACAGTGCAAGGATCCCCGTCAAAAGTTGTAGTACCAAATAAATTGTCTACCTTATCATCAGGCCAGTATAACCTATTAGACCATCTAAAAAATATCTCAACACAAATTTCCATCTATGAACTGCTTCACATATCACCAAATCAAAAAGAAACATTAGATGCAGCCCTATAGCAAGCCTATGTTGCAAAAGACATAAATGTTGATGATTTTCAAGCCATGGTATGAAATTTGTCCATGAAACATCATGTTTCCTTCACTCAGAAATATATTCCAACCCATAAAAACTCTTCCAATGATCATTTTCACCTTCAAGTCTTTGGCCATCTCCATAAAATCATACGAGTCTTGATAGATGGCGAAGCGGGTCTAAATATTCGTACTCTAAAATTGGTAAAGGCGCACTGGGCTATTCTGATAGTTGTGTAGATGTTACCAAGAAGATCATAATAAGAGCATATGATGGTGAAGAGCATCCTTCCCAAGGTGTAATAAGCTTCCAAATCTGACTAGGTCCAGCAACACAAGACACTGCATTCCAAGTACTGGACCTAGAGCTGGGTTACAACATGCTCTTGGGATGACCATGGATCCATTCTTTACAAGTGGTACCATCTACAAACTTATCATCAATGCTTAAAATTCCATCATAGTGGAGTTGAGATCACCATGCCTGGTGATAGAGATCCTTTTATTTACTACATAAGTCTTAGAGGACCTATTTCTAATCAAGTACCCAAAATCCAAGAGGCATCTATCACCTCTTCATCTCAACACATAGATTATGAAGACCTAGAAAAATCAACTAAACTACCCACGTCAGAGCTCAAAATCCAAGTCAAAGAAAATGAATATAGAGAATACTCCTATACACACTTCTTCTATGTAGGCAAGCTACCGATCTCACCCTGCTCATATAGAAATCCTAGGAAAATTCTTTAGAGGTAGCAAAAGCAAACACTTATCTATCCACCAATAATGTTTATAAGATTGGGAGGCATTCATGAAGAGATCATAGAAGACAAATTATCTTCTTGGTTGTATACATATGAAGAACCCCCTAAGGTCAAAATCCCAAAATATGATTATGGTAGGGGGTATACAATTGTCCAAAAACAAAGGTATAATGAACACTTTGGATTAGGCAAAAATGAACAAGGAATTGTGGAGCCAATTGCACAACCCAAAACATGAAGCATTGCGGCTTAGGTTATAGACCACTGGAAGAAGGCATTATGAATACCCCGCTACCCTCTGATATTAACGCTTGTGCTTATAAAAAAGTTGAGACATTTGAGGAACTTTGTTCTGATACAAACTTGAATGACTGTGAATGGAATTCCCCCACACTACCAACACCTTACACCTTAACATTTCTATTTCCTAAATCTCTTTACAAGAAAGATCCATAGATCACCAAGTGTGGATCAAAGAATTTTGGGCCCGATCTGAACCTTCATCCTCATCCTCATTTGAAAATCATGAATCAATGTCTGATTCATATGTCAATACCTTAACTGAACTCCCGATTCTATCCTTCCAAACCAAACACATCATAGCATTGGTTTACCCTAACCTTGTAGATTGGGAACAACAAAATCCACCGACCATAGATGTTTTTGAGAATGATGAAGCTATTGCTGAATTTTACAGACTAAGACAAGGCATACCTATGGGCGACCACAAAGCAGGTTTTAACGTTGAACTAGACAGAACAACATACTTTTGGGAGTTATATGAATCCTCTAGTCATAAAATTGAAAAATAAAATACAAGGCTATTAGGTGAAAACTAAAAGGGGCCTTCTAGCTGAAAAATAGTAAAAACAAAAGATGTATCCAAGGGTGAAAACCTCTATGAGGCGCCCAAGGATGGAGAGATTGATATACTTCCCATTACAGAAGAACAATCACCACTATTGGTAGAGAAGATAGTAACAATCAATATTGGCACTAAAGAAACACAACGACTGATCCACTTGGCAGAGTCATTAACTCTAGAAGAAAGAGAATAGTTTATTTAGTTATTTAAGGATAGGCGAATCAAATTTGCTTGGTCATACTTTGACATGCCTGGGTTAGATCCAGAATTTGTCCTACATCATTTTCCACTAAAGACAGGGGCAAAGACATACAATTAGAAGCTACAAAAACATGCATCCAAAGATTTCACTACTGGTCAAAGATAAATTGAAGAAACTATTGGATGCAGGATTTGTCGGACCTATTGATTATGTTGATGGATGTCCAATCTAGTACCAGTTTCTTAGTCCTATGGAGCCATAAGAATTTTTAATGACTTCAGAGATCTCAATGTGTCTTGCCTAAAAGATGACTTCACCTTACCAAACATTGATATGATTGTTAATCTCGCTTCAAGGTATACGATGTTGTCACTCATGGATGGTTTCTTAGGATATAATCAGATCAAGATAGCACCAAAAGATCAACATAAAACAACTTCCACTTGTGCATGGGGTACTTACTGTTCGTGTGTCATGCCCTTTGGTCTAAAAAATGCAAGAGCAACATATCAAAGAACAATGAGGACTATCTTTCATGACATGATGCATATAACAATGGAAGACTATGTCGACGACATATTGGCAAAATCCCTAGAGATAAATTTGCATTTATCAGTATTGGGACTAGTCTTTGACAGACTCCAAGAATACAAAATATGATTAAACCCAAAGAAATGTGTCTTTGGTGTCACATCAGGAAATTTGTTGGGTTTCATAGTCTCCCACAGAGGAATAAAGATCAATCCTGAAAAACTACAAGCTATTATTAATATACCTCCACCAACAACACTAAAGAACCTGAGAAGTCTACAGGGAAGACCACAATCAGTAAGGTGATTCATCTCACAACTAGTTGACAAATTTCATCCATTCCAATACTTGCTACACAAAAATGTCAAATTTGCATGGACTGAAAATCGCCAAGTTGCATGTCAAGTATTGAAACATTATTTCCTCTCGGCACTAGTCCTCGTGGCACCAATTCCATATCAACCCCTATTTCTATATATATTAGCTACAAAACACTCACTTTGGGCATTTTTGGCATAGAATAATTCTGAAGGAAAGGAAAGAGCCATTTATTATATCACTCAAACACTTGTGGCATATGAACTAAACTACACAGCAATTGAAAGAGCATGCTTGGCTGTGTAACACCCCAAAATTGGCACCTTACAATTCCAATCAATTTTGGTGCCTTTTATCATCATCAAAGTCCTATTGTACTAGGAAGATTCTCTTCCTAATTGACTTTAATTGACTCGGTCTCAAATGCAGAAAACTTTAATTCCTAAATTATCAAGGTTTATTAGCTAAAAATCCCTATGATTAATTAATTTAATTATAAAGTCCTAAGTGCTTTTAAATTAAATTAATTCCACCCCCTTTAGCTAATATACATCAAAATGAATTGAATAGTTATTTAATTGATTGAATGGATTTTCCTAAAAAAGAATTCCATAATTCTATATGAAAGGTCACTCATGTGACAATAATCCACTCTTTTAATTAAATAATTCTTGCATTTTTGTCTCAAATGAAAGTGAAGAGGCAACTGTTTCTTTTCAAGAAACTCTTCACCCTCTTCCCATGGTTTTCTATATATTGGACCTCTTTTTCTTCATTTGAGAGGATGAATTGGAGAGCATCAAAACTATAGTTAGATTTTGCCTTATTGTGATCATACTTTTAAGCTTTATTTTGCATAATTAGATTAATTTCATTTGGATTAAACAACATGTTGATTCTTAATGTAATTCATTTACACATTTAGTAGCTTAATTCCATTATCTTTCAAGCTTTCTAGATTAATAACATTTCAATTCTAGTTTAAAAGCAATTCATTTCTAGATTAATTGCATTTCTTTTCATAAATTAATGACAATTTTCTTATCTCTCATGCTTTAGAAATCCTCCATGTTAGCAATGGTCAAGGTTGTTGGCTCTGGTTCTGAGAGTAAATTCGACATCCCCAACTAATTAGGAGGCAACAAGTCGCTTCAATCAAATTTGCAAGATGGACAATTCATGTTTGTCTTTGTGAATTGAACGATTGAGTAAGGACTATGTTGAGTTTGTGCCTGATTTAGAGGTCACATTCAAGCACATAACATTTTGGCGCCCACCGTGGGGCAGAAAAAATGATTTCTAGCCCCATTTCTGAACTTTTTTTACAATGATTGGAACTCTATCGTACGTCTGTACAACACTGGTATGGATTATTGCCTGACATTTTACTTTGAACCACGCAAAGTTTTGCTCTCTGTAGCACTCTCTAGCACGAAGATATAAAAATCTCACATGGGTTCTGCACTTTCTCGCGCGTAGCAAAGTACTTGCTCACGCAAATTTTCACAGACAGACATTTAAATTTCAAAATTTGCAATTTGCTGATATCTTTTTTCTGACATTTTCTCTCTCCTATGATTTCCTATTTCTGATTTCTGTTGCAGCATAACAGTGGTTTATAGGTTTCTTGTCAAAGAATCATAAAAACCTTCTAATAGTTTGCTTGCAGGATGATTGTCAAAGGCATATTCAAAAACATTGTGTTTGTTTACTATTTTTCCTTCACATAGTTTAAATAGGGCTTTGTTAAAATTTCATAAGGATCCCGATAGCAAAGTAGCGGAATAGGATCTTCATTACATGGAAGTGATGCCCATGGATGAAACCAAGACCAAGATGTTGCTAGCATGATGGATACTTGGGGAAGCAAAGCAAGATAGCGAATCTTTATCACTTCTACTTGTTAGGGGATTATGCTCTTCTCTCTTTGAGAGAATCAAAAACCCAAAGGCTTGTGGATTTGGTGGAGTGAAACTATCTCAGTGATGAATATTCTTGATGTGTTTGGGTAAGGTGAAAAGGTAGAGAAGGATGCTCTTCTCTCTTTGAGAGAATCAGAAAATCAAACCCTTGAATCCGAACCAAGTTGTGTCACCTTTAGAGGGCCTGCCGAAAGTTGAACCTTCGGGAATGACCCAAGTGAGTACACACCTATCGCCGGTGATTCCACCTCACTATATTAAAGTCTACTTTTTTGAGTCAAAAGACTCCAAAGCCATGGTAACTTATTTCTCATGATTTCAACTATCATCATGAGAAAGCCTTGTTTGTCATACTGAGTGGCGCCGCTCCCAGCCTTGCTTGCAAGGGTGTATGACTTTCAAGTGTTGGTGTGGCTACAAGGCCCCAGCTCTGTATTAGAGGCACCAAAGGTTATTGTGAATGGCAGACCACTAAACACTCTCTTAGTTAGATGCCTACCCGGTTCACCTCCAAAAGAAGACATAATTTGTGCACAAGGAGAGGGAAGAATCTCTCCCCTAGATTCTCGACATAGGTATGCACCTGGATGATTGAAGTGGTATATGATGTTGGCCCCTGCTTTAAGGGTAACCTTCAAACATATATACTTAGTCCTTGGAAACACCAAAAACATAGGCGCTCTTTCAAGGGTGACACTGCTGTGTGAGGTGCACGCATACGCATAAGACAACGGGGCACAAATTTTGTCTTCTCAACCAATTTTCTTTGTAGGGATAACTGAGTGTTTTTTTTTGAGTCTTAAACTATCTGAATCATAATCAAACAAAGACTCCCATGATTCTGCCAATTTGCTTTGTCCTTGGTAGAACTGTTTACGACTACTGTTTGTGTCACTACTACTTGATCGAAACTTTGTGTTTGTAAACGAGTGCTTGTCACCTTGAAATTGAGATTGCTGATTTATATCATCATAAAACTATCCTGAACCTAGAAATTTTGTCAGAGAACAGTCCTCTTTGTGTCTCAAAATCTAGTTTTTATGTCAAAAATTGAGTCTATATATCGAAATCTTGAATTTTTTCTCATGAGCTTTCAAAAACCTAGCACTTTATCGCACAAGCTGGCATTTTCTCACACAAATTTGAGAACTTTCTCACATGGTGAGGCATTTCCTTGCATGAATCTGTAGCCTGACATTCAAAATAGCAAGCTTTTTCCCGTTAATTGGTGAATTTTCTTCCTGATCTGACTTTTGTCTGGGGTCTGATTGCTTGTTTCCCTATTTTCTACAGTCTGAAACTTGTCATTTCAAGTTGTGAACTAACTGATTCTTACTCAAACTTGTCTTGTCTCTTTGTCTCCATCCTATCTTTTTGTGTTTTCTTACCTTGCAACATGATTTTCATATCTCAGCTATTCTAGCCATACTCTCGACAATTCATGCCGGGTGCATCTCACACCTTGGTTGTTCTAGCCTATTACCTCTCTCTTTTTTAATATCTCTAGAGACAGAGTTGTGAGTTGGATCTTAAGTTTCTTCTTGTTTTGTCTTCATCTATGCCTGTTACAACTATAAGTAGTAATATTTTTCCCATTCACGGTTCTGGAGTAGGTAGAATTAAACCTCGCAATCAAGGAAAAGGTCATTCTAAACCCATCATTCAACTTGATAGTCAAGAGGGATCGTCACATTCCTCTTCCACATTCAGTATCAATTCAATCCTAAATCAGAAACCCATGCTTCAGGTGTGTTCTAATCCTTTGTTTCAAGATCAGCATAATCCATTTCTTTCAAATCAACAAGGCTATAGGAAGTCACCCATTTGCGTTGATCTTATTAACGACCCTTACTTCCACAAAAAAATTACCATCAAGACCTATGATGAAGAAGAGAGAAAATCTAAAGGTCTAGTTGTGCTACCCATTCGGGTTGGACCAGTTGAGAGAGATGTCACATGTCAAGTGCTAGACCTTCCTCTTGCATATAATATCTTGCTAGGGAGACCATGGATCCATGAGATGCAAGTGGTTCCTTCTACATACCATCAGTGTATTAAGTTTTCTTTTCAAGGCACAGAGGTGACAATTCCTGCCAGTATGGGCTCTTCTTGTAATGCACTCACTCAATTAGCTGATAGTCTTGTTCCAACTAATAGAGAATACACAGAACTCTATGATGCCAAGCTCAGAGACATGGAACAAACCCTAAAAATCATAGACATAGGCATGGGAGGATATCAAATAGAACCCATGCTATCGTTAGCAGCTCTACCTCCATCTCCCTATTCTTATGGGAGACCTTCTGAGAATAATAGATCTTCTACTCCTCCTGAGGTAGTTTATGATGGCGCCTTTGTATGGGCTTCTACATAATTAGAAGATGAAGATGAGGAAAGAGCTATTAAGGCTTGGCTTTGCAAAGGAAAGAACATAGCTAAACAGACTGCCCCAGCTCGTGAACTAAATCCCAAAAATGAAGGTCTTAAGATTATGAAACATTTTGGGTACAAAGGGAGTGGCCCAATAGGGGTGAATGGTAATGGATTAGTGGAACCCATTAAAGTTATGGGTCAGAAGACAAAAGATACCATTGGTTTAGGTTTCAAAAAGATCCTGTTCCATCTAGGGATCAACAAATTTGTTCCAAAATTAGAGCCTTCACTAGAACATGAAGGTACAGATGCAGTTGAAACCATAGAAGATAGCTCCAATGAGGATTGCTTTCCTTATCCCATTCCTCCAGACCGGGCAGCATTCCTTGCTGAGCCAGATAATTTTGTACCACGCGTCAGTACAGTCGATACTGACAGCAATTATGATAAAACCACTCCTTTTGATGCACTAACTTATGAAACATGGAAAGTATTGCAAGATCCTAGTTTCTAAGGTGAAAGATAAATACCACCAGAATTTCAAGAACAAGAACAATTTAGCTCTCAACTTGCTATTTAATGCTTTTGATGACTATACTATAAACGCACTTGAACCCATTACAACTCTTTCACTCCAACATCCTGAGTTAATAGACTAGAATTCCCCTTCTTCAACCAATGAAGTCCTTACATTCTAGAATGATTATGCCCTAGCCTGCTACCTTCACACTATTGAACCTGTGTCGTCCTCCACTAGTGAAGAAAGTGTCAACATGACCGAGGCTAACATCAAGTATCTTAGTCACAAAATTAAAAGAAGAAAAAATAGGCGCTCTGATGGTGAAAACCACATTGTGGCAGTATCAGAGCCAAAAAAAAAGTAAAAAGAAAAGACATATCCGAAGGTGAAAACCTCTCTGAGACGCCTAAGGATGAGATACTTGATGCACTTTTGAGTCACTTCCAGGAAAACTCATCAGTGTTAATTGAACCAACTCAGCCAGTAAATCTGGGAACATAAGAACATCCACACATAATTCATGTGGCCAAATCATTATCTACAGAAGAACTTAAGGAATTCACAGACTTCTTCCAGGAGAAAAAGATAAATTTTGCATGGACATATTCTGACATGCCGGGTGTGGATCTTGATCTCATCATGCACCACTTATCAATAGCTCCAGGTGTAAAACCAGTCAAAAAAAAACTTAGAAAGATGCATCCGCATGTAGCTCTATTGATCAAGGCAAAATTGGAAAAACTTCTAAAAGTTGGGTTCATCTAAACAATTGATTATGCATAGTGGATCTCTAATATAGTCCCAGTGACTAAACATGACATATCTATCAGTGTCTATACTAACTTTAGAGACTTAAATTTGGCATGTCCAAAAGATGATTTTCCACTTCCCAACATTGACATGATCGTGGATATGATATCAGGATATGAGATGTATTCACTAATGGACGGTTTTTCTGGCTATAATCATATCAAAATTGTGCCAGAGGACCAAGAGAAAACTTCTTTTACTTGTGCATGGGGTACATTCTACAGGAATGTTATGCCTTTTAGTCTAAAAAATGCTGGAGCTACTTATTAAAGAGTTGTCACTACCATATTTCATGATATGATGCATAGGACTATGGAGGACTACATGGATGACACACTCGCTAAAAGTATGGACAGAAAGACACATCTCACTGATCTAGGTCCTATACAAGATCGTATGAAAAAATTCAGGCTGCGTCTTAACCCTAAGAAATGTGCATTTGGGGTTACTTCAGGAAAATTATTGGGTTATATCATCTCTGCGAAGGGAATCGAGGTGGATACTGCAAAAGTGCAAACCATCATGAAAATGCCCCCACCTCATAATATCAGACAAATAAGAGGTCTCCAAGGTCAGCTCCAATCTATCAGGCATTTCATATCGCAACTAGCTAACAAGTCACAACCATTCACCAAAACTCTGCATAAAGGTGTGACTTATGAATGGAACAAGGAATGTGAACAAGGCTTTCAACAGATCAAATAATATCTAGCTAACCCACCTGTGTTGATGCCTCCTATTCAGGGGAAGCCCTTGATATTATACATCTCAGCCACAGAATCATCTCTGGGTGCTCTATTGGCCCAAGAAGATCAAAATAATAAAGAAAGATCCATTTATTACATCAGCAGAACATTGGTCTCTTATGAAATGAATTATTCCATTATTGAGAAATCTTGCTTAGCAGTGGTGTTTGCTTCTCAAAATTTACGACACTACATGCTAGCTCACACTACAAGGCTAATCACAAAAATTGATCCATTAAAATACTTACTCAGTAAAGCTACCCTCACAGGTAGACTAGATAAATGGGTCATACTCCTTAGTGAGTTTGATATTGAATATGTTGAGAGAAAAGATATCAAAGGACAGGCGATTGCAGGTCAGTTGGAAGAAACACCTCTAGTAGATCATCAACCATTGCACATTGAATTTCTAGATGAGTCTATCATGCTTCTCATGCATCAGACATGGACAATGTTCTTTGATGGATCCTTCACCCAACAGGGGTTAGGAGCTGGAATTTTGTTTATTACACCTCAGCGGTATTCCTTACCAAAGGCATACAAAATGATGTTCCCTTGTACAAATAACACCACTGATTATGAAGCTTTGATCAATGAACTAAAGATCGCTATTGAATGATGAGTTGATGAACTAAAAGTCTTTGGAGACTCACAACTGGTTATCAATCAAGTGAACGACATCTATCAGACAAAAGATGAAAATCTAGTGCCCTATAAAAATATGGTTGATGGCCTTAAGAAACATTTTGCACATGTTACTTTCTAGAAAATTCCCAGAGTGGATAATAAAGCAGCTAATGCTATGGCTACTCTAGCTTCTATGTTACAAATGCCAGAAAATGATTTCAGACATGAATTCCTAGTGGAGACATTATGCTACTCTACCTATAATTCACCTGACTCCCAGATGATCTGTTCAGTCATTGGACATTATTCATCCCGCTACCATCATATCTTCTCTTATCTTCATGACCAAATTATTCCTGACACATATAATCAAAATGAAAAATGTCACCTAATCCGCAGTGCTTCAAGGTATGTCATTGTAGCTAACGACTTGTAAAGACGAGGTCTAGAGGGTACTCTCCTTAGGTGTCTAGAACTTGATGAGTCCAAATGCATGTTAGAAGAGGTACATGAAGGCATTTGTGGTTCTCACTCAAATGGTCTGACATTGGCTCGTAAACTTATTAGAGCTGGTTACTATTGGCCCAATATGGAGAAGGAAGCTACACATTTTGCTAAGTCTTGCAAACAATGTCAACTACATGGTAATCTGATTCATGCTCTAGCCAAGGAGCTGATTCCCTTCATTAATTTTTGGCCATTTCAACAATGGGCCTTCAACTTAGTGGTTCAGATATATCCATCTTCTTCAAGAGGACATAAATACATCATTACTGCTATAGATTACTTTACCAAAGGGGTTGAGGCAGTACCTCTCAGTGTAGCTGATGGCAAGTCTATTTCCATGTTTATACTAAACTACATCATCTTAGATATGGTGTACCCTCATCTATAATCACTGACAATGGGGGACAATTCAAGAACAAAGATCTAACAAATTTGTGCACTAAGCTCAAGATTATTCAACACTAGTCATCTATTTATTATCCTCAGGGTAATGGATAGGCTGAAGCTTCCAACAAGACAATTCTCAAGATTCTACACCGTACAGTACATAAATCTGGATGAGAGTGGCATCTCCAGATCAACCCATCTTTATGGGCCTATCATACCAATATACAAACACCAATAGGGGCCATGCCCTTTGCTCTAGTCTATGGTGCAGATGTAGTATTGCCTATTGAGGTTGAGATTCCTACTTTGCAAGTCTCTCTGAAGGGCCTCATTACAGATGATGATATTAGAATATCTCGGCTACAAGAGCTGGAACTACTAGATGAATGGAAAAAGGTGGAGTTTGATCATCTCAGAGCATATAAAAAGAGAATATCTAAGAGCTATAACAAGAAGGTTAGACCAAGAGACTTCCAAATGGGTGATCTCATCCTAAGAGAGAACCCTAAGAATCAGCAACAGGGGATTTAGAAAGGGAAATTAGAGCCAAACTGGCTTGGTCCTTATATTATTACTGCAGTATTTGGGTTTGGCGCTTATCAACTCTCCACTATAGAGGGTGAACAACTCAAAGAGCCCATCAACACTCTTCACCTAAAGAAATTCTACAGTTGAGATATCTTTTGCATGCTCATGTACATACTTTATTCTGAGAAAATCCTAAAAATTGTAAAATGTCGTGAAAAAATCACCATCTTAGTGAAAACCTAGCAAATAGGCACTTTGATGTATCTATTATCCTGGTGAAAACCTGGTAAACAGGCGCCTTGATAATACCAAAAAAAATGAAAAAAATGAAAAATACAAAAAAATCAAAAAAAGAAAAGCACAAAAAAAAAATTGAAAAAATGAAAAATACAAAAAAAGAGAAAAAAGAAAAAAATGTGTCATTGATGAAAACCTGGTAAACAGGCATCATGGTAGAAAAAATAGAATTTCTACCAAGATGGTGAAAACTTGGTAAATAGGTGCCTCTTGTTTTGCAATGCTCTATCTGTCGCAACATCTCTTGGCTTTCTCGCATTTGTTGTTCTTCTTTACTGCTTTAGTTTGCTCATGCTTTTGCTCTCAAGTCATCTTGGAGATTTTTATCAACTTCACATGGATTCAAATTGATCACACTTGGGGGCATGTTCCTTATCTAGGGGGCATTGTCTTATCTTTTGGAGTCTCTCTCCTCTTGCATCGGTCACTAGTGGTTCTCACTATGTCTTCCTATCGATGCTTCGTAGCACTTCGCCTCTCCTTGAGACTCTTTCACATCAGTCACCAATGGTTCTCACTGCATCTGCCTGCTGATGCCTAGATCTCATTATTAATCTTTTTGCTTGAGAATTTCTCTCATGATAGTCACCAATGGTTCTCACTGAGTCTGCCTATTGTCGCTATTACTGAGATTTCTCCCATCGACTCGCTATCTGCATGTTCAACATTGATCCATTCGTTACTTGGGGGCATGGTTCCCCACTTCGATCACTCATCGGTTTACACTTGAGTCAGTAATCTTGTCAAAGGACAACTCTCTACTAGCACAAACTGGTGTTTCTCAACACCTTAATCAAATAGTGTTTCTCAACACTCTCTTTGGACACATCTGTGTTTTTCAACACACATTGGATATCTCGCACGTAAACATCTCTCGATAGAAATCAAACACAATGCACTCACAAGCACAATGGTGTTTTTCAACACCCTAAACATAGACACATTTGTAAGCCTTGAAACATGCTGAGCTATGCTTGACTCTTTCTTTGTATGTTGTCTATTCTTATGAATTTCACTGATATTTTCTTTGTCTACTACTTGTTGGTGTGGTTTCGATGATCGGACAATGTCAAATAAATAGGGTGTATGTGGTAAGAGCTTCTGCATTAAGGTGGAAAATCCTCACATCCCTCTATCTTGTTTATTTTTATGCCAAGGGGAGGTCAAAACTATTTCCTTGACTGTTATTGCTTTGTTTGTTTATTTGCGAACTCTTACTATATCAAATTGGAAACAATGTTCAAGTCACCATGGATTTTATGCCCTGGTGCTTATGTTTTTTTCCTACATTTTATCCGATGAAAGTCATATTCATATTCTTATGGTCGTAGCAGCACCAGTAAGGATCGTATTGACTCTGATGATCCAAAAGTACTCGATGATGATTATACGATGAGTCCAACAACCAAGTCCTAGGGTTGCATTTAGCTTAGGATTGCATTTGCATCGTAGGCTTGCATTCGCATTTTAGGCTTGCATCGCGGTAGTTTTGGTTCTCTCTTCATTATCTTCTCATTCTTCAAAAGGTCCTCATTTTTCATCATGGCTTCCTCTCGACTGCACAAGTGTCCGGTCCTCGCTCTCGATCTTTGTTCATATTCTTTTGGTCAGTACCTGTTGTATATTGTGATATCCTGCATGAGATGATTAATACCATTGCATTCATTACATTAAATTTAGTTCTAAAAGTGCATTTCCATACATTCATTTGCATTTATATATCCATAAACATGTGCATCCATTATAAGCATAAATCAAATCATACATAGTATTTATCCATCTAACATCTACCATTACACTGCTTTTCATTCATACATCAATAAAACATGTGCATAAACATTTTTCATACATGGCATACATTTCTAATCCATACATCTAAATCATATAAGAAACATCTCATAAGACATACACATATAAAGGAATATATAAACAAGTACAATGATGCCAAAATTGAGCTCATATATATAT
>MU223775.1:4037540-4051851 GCA_018584345.1 Thuja plicata
CGATCGGTCAGATGTACAAGGGTGGTACTCGAGCACAATATGTCAAAAATGGTGGTACAATATGTCAATGTATCTCATCTAACCACCCGGCAGAGGTGGATGGGGTGGTATACCCTACTGCTGAGGAGGTGGACCTGGTGGACGTGGTCTCGATGGAGGTGGTCCCGGTGGAGCGGCCCGTGCCCTAGCATACTCTAAAAATGGTTGAATCTGATCTACTGCCTCAGGAATTGCAATCATGTAAGTAGCATAGTAATAAGATTCCTGAGTAGTCTCGTACCTCGTCTCTATCTGTGATCTTACCAGTGCCTCCCGTAACTCCCAGATCTCTCGGTCTCACTCAGATATCCGAGTCTCCTAAATAATCACCTGTGTATGGAAGTCATCTCACTCCCTCTATGACTATCTATCTCTCTCTCTCTGACTCTCTAGAGAGCCTCCTACAACTGCACTACTTGTCTTCCTACCAGTGGATCAATTAGAATAGCATTAGCCATGATGGTATCATCTCCCTGCTCAGTGGCTCTATCCTGACTACCACTATGCCCGACACCTGCATCTAACCCCATGGGTCTAATAGGGATATTAGTCTAGGAGGTCCTCAGTTGTCCTACCCTCTCCTGCTTCTATAAGGGTGGCTACTATACCTACTGCTATGGAGGTACCTACTACTATAGAGGTACCTGCTGCTATGGTGGTGGCCGTACCACCTACTATACATGAGGAATCGGACCAATAGGAGCTGTATATTTGGGGAATGGATGTGCTAACATGTGATCTCTGTATGCAAGTGTCATACCTGCATTTGTCACCCCAACCATATAATCCCACCTAGCTGGTGGTACTCGAGCATCAATCATACTCCGGCCCCTATCGAGCTGTATCTGCCAACCCTTCTTCATCTCATTGATGAATTAGGCATAAGTGCAAAACTCCTGAGAGACATCCTGCGGTCTACCAAACTGGTACAACACTCGTGTGAGTAGGAAGCACTCAATAATGTTGATGGCACGCCCAATCAAAGGACGTGAACATAACATATATGACAACTCATGTCGAGCATCATCCCACACCTCTGTGGCTATCCAAGGCTGCCATATGACTGCTGCCATGTCATCTATCTGCAACCGCCACTGCTTTGTCTTACCCAGTGCAGGCTTGGTCATAGGACCTGTGTATCTATATATGTACAGCTCCAGAGGTTTTCGTATATCATGCAATATCGACCTGCATATGGGAAGGTGCTCCCAGGCCCAGATCTAAAGGATGATGACTCCCACCACCATGGTACGTGCACCTCGATACACAATCTCATGCATCTCATGGTACATCTGAGCGAGCATACACTCGCCCCATCCAAAAGTAACTACAGGTGTGGCTAGCATCCTCTACAACATGCCTCCCTAGCCGCACTCCAACCCATGCTGACCCCGATCAGGAACCAATTGGTAACTTAAGAATAGCACTAACACAAGCGCCAGTGGATGATCTCCACCGTAGCTGCAAATCAAATCCTCCCATGAGATGGCCCGACCCATCACTAGATCATCCTGAAAGACTCACTAGTACATTTGACCTCATTTTTCTACCAAAATTATCGACCATTAATTAAAAAGGTTTAGGTTGGTCAGATTATAGAAGGAAAAAATTGTTTTTTTTAATCCATGCCCGTGTTGGTCAAAATTTTAACCAATACCATGTCAGTCAAAATATCGAAAAACATGGGCATATAACTTTAAAAAAAAATATTTCAATTCTCATTTCATTTTTAAGGTCAAATTATATGAAGTGTTGCAGTGCGTGAAGGAGGATTGCAGTGTACGAAGGATTTCCATCTTCTAAGCTACACACCAAGGGATATAGGAACGGAGCTTATTCCAGATCGTGAAGAGCTAGACCCTACGCTAGCAGCATATCCAACACCCAAGGTTAATAGCATATTCCATTTTTTTATGTTATCAACACATTAATGAACAAAGGGATTTAATAGGAGTATTGGTTGCAAGGTTAAATCAGCCAACTTATGAAGGATAAGGACAAACCCACACAACAGTTCACAATGGAAAGCATATGTCCTTTTCCTTTTGATAGGAGTATTACTATGCCTCCTTTCCCCAAAGGTGTAGAACTCCCCAAATATGATAAGTATCTGGGTACCACTAATCCTTAGGATCATTTAAGAGAATTTGGTGCCCTATCCATGGAGTTTATACATGATCAAACATATTTGATGCATCTTTTTCCATGAAGTTTGGGTGGAACTGCCATGGAGTGGTTCTCTCGACTACCCACTGGCATCAAGACTTTTGATGAGATTGCCAATCTCTTTATACAACACTATTCTCACAATATTCAGCATCCCATCAACATAAGGGACCTTTGCAACCTCAAGCAAAGGCAAGGGGAACCATTCTTGATGTTTCTCCAAAGATGGAGACAACTTTGCACTAAGTACCCTCGCAAAATACATGAATCTGAGAAACTTGATATCTTCTTGGATAACCTCACCCCTGATTTTGGGTATCAAGTACAACTTCAAGGTCCCCTTAATTTTGATAGCATGATAAAACAAGCTATGAGGATAGAAGTATTTATGGTTAAAAAAGGTGAATTGACTTTGTATAAAGATAACAAAAAAAGTTCCTCATCTTCCAACAAAGATAAAGGGAAGTTTTCCAACAAAAATAGGGATGTTGTGAATGATGGGGTGGTTGATAATGTGACTCCAAATCCTTCAAAACTGGTCTTCAATCTCACCTTCGGTATACAAGCGACCAAAGCTATTGAAAAGGTTGTAACCAATACTCAACAGCCTTCAAGATTTTTTGGCAACAAACCTTGGGCCCCACGACCCAAGCGTGAATTTGCTTCTTTGGGAGAACCGCTTGATGTGGTTTTCAAAACTTTGGTGCAAAATCAAATTCTTTCTCCTTTGGAAAAATTTCTATACGATCCGCAACCATGACCTCATTGGTGGAATGAGAATGCGTACTGTGACTACCACCAAAAAAAAGGTCATAAGACTGCTACTTGTCTTCAAATGTGTCATAAAGTCCAAGATCTGATCGATAACCAGGTGATCATTGTGGAGAATCATAACAATAATTTGGATCATTAGGCATTTAAAGATCCATTTCCTCATCATGAGAAAGGCGAATCCTCCAATGCTAAGAATAATAATGCCAAAGTTAACTATGTGCATACCACTTATGATAACGTATCAACATGATTGAGCCTGTGGGAGTGGAATATTGTAATATGTTTAATAGAAAGGGGAGCGGGAATGCTTCCAAACCTAAGACCCCATTCATCTTGAGAGGTCCTAGGTATTGATTATCTAAATTTGAAACATCTCGAGATTGCGTGAACATTGTTACTAGATCTCGCGCTAAAATCACTATCAAGGGTCCTGACCCTCCTATCGCTGCATCTGCGCTGAAACAAACTATAGATAAAACTATTGTTGGCTCTGCCAACAAGACCACAAAGGTGGTCCTTACACCTCCTACTATTGGTTATAGCATTCTTCACCAACTTCAAAGAACCAATGCTCAAATAACTATCTTTGAGCTATTGAAGATCTCGCCAGCTCATAGGCAGATTCTGGCAAAAGCTATCATAGAAGCTAATGTCCCCAAAGACATCAATCTGGATCATTTTTAATCCATGGTGGGTCACTTGACTTCACCGCATTATTTGTCCTTCTTTGAAGAATATGATCACTCAATTAGTCACCCGCATAATGCGCCTCTCCACATAGAAGTCATGATTGGTAAACAGCTAGTCCGTTGCATCCTCATTGATAACGGTATTGGTCTCAATATTTGCTCTGCTCATTTTCTCGCTCAGATAGGTTATGGTGAGGATCGCATAGATTCCCACAAAAGAATTACCATCAAGACCTATGATGAAGAAGAGAGAAAATCTAAAGGTCTAGTTGTGCTACCCATTCGGGTTGGACCAGTTGAGAGAAATGTCACATGTCAAGTGCTATACCTTCCTCTTGCATATAATATCTTACTAGGGAGACCGTGGATCCATGAGATGCAATTGGTTCCTTCTACATACCATTCGTGTATTAAGTTTTCTTTTCAAGGCACAGAGGTGACAATTCCTGCCAGTATGGGCTCTTCTTGTAATGCGCTCACTCAATCAGCTGATAGTCTTGTTCCAACTAATAGAGAATACACAGAAATGTGTGATGCCAAGCTCAGAGACATGGAACAAACCCTGAAAATCACAGACATAGGCAAGGGAGGATATCAAATAAAACCCATGCTATCGTTAGCAGCTCTACCTCCATCTCCCTATTCTTATGGGTGACCTTCTGAGAACAACAGATCTTCTACTCCTCCTGAGGTAGTTTATGATGGTGCCTTTGTATGGGCTTCTACATAATTAGAAGATGAAGATGAGGAAAGAGCTATTAAGGCTTGGCTTTGCAAAGGAAAGAACATAGCTAAACAGACTGCCCCAGCTCATGAACTAAATCCCAAAAATGAAGGTCTTAATATTATGAAACATTTTGGGTACAAAGGGAGTGGCCCAATAGGGGTGAATGGTAATGGATTAGTGGAACCCATTAAAGCTATGGGTCAGAAGACAAAAGATACCACTGGTTTAGGTTTCAAAAAGATCTCGTTCCATCTAGGGATCAACAAATTTGTTCCAAAATTAGAGCCTTCACCACAACCTGAAGGTACAGATGCAGTCAACACCATAGAAGATAGCTCCAATGAGGATTTCTTTCCTTATCCCATTCCTCCAGACCTGGCAGCATTCTTTGTTGAGCTAGATAATTTTGTACCATGCGTCAGTATAGTTGATACTAACAACAATTCTGACAAAACCACTCCTTTTGATGCACTAACTTATGAACAATGGAAAGTGTTGCAAGATCCTAGTTTCTAAGGTGGAAGATACATACCACCAGAATTTCAAGAACAATTGGCACAAGAAAAAGCTGGTGTTGTAAAAACTCAAAAAATTTCATGGTGCAAACACCCAAGTCAGAGTTTAGATACAGACTCTCATGAATATGAGTTTGATAGTTTGTCAGAAGGATCTTATGAAAAACTTCTCGACGTAAGTGAGGGGTCTAGTGAAAAGTCTAATGAGTCTGAGTCCCTAAATGTTAATGTGTCTTCTACTTCGGTCGTTAGGGGTTAGCAGGATTCAAACATACCTTTGGATCAGATCAATTTAGCTCTTAGCTTGCTATTTAATGCTTTTGATGACTATACTATGAACGCACTTGAACCCGTTACATCTCTTTCACTCCAACATCCTGAGTTAATAGACTAGAATTCCCTTTCTTCATCCAATGAAGTCCTTACATTCTAGAATGATTATGCCCTAGCCTGCTACCTTCACACTATTGAACCTGTGATGTCCTCCACTAGTGAAGAAAGTGTCAATATGACCGAGGCTAACATCAAGTATCTTAGTCACAAAATTAAAAGAAGAAAAAATAGGCGCTTTGATGGTGAAAACCACATTGTGGCAGTATCAGAGCCAAAAAAAAGTAAAAAGAAAAGACATATCTGAAGGTGAAAACCTCTCTAAGATGCCTAAGGATGAGATACTTGATGCACTTTCGAGTCACTTCTAGGAACGCTCATCAGTGTTAATTGAACCAACTCAGCTGGTAAATCTGGGAACATAAGAACATCCACACATATTTCATGTGGCCAAATCATTATCTACAGAAGAACTTAAGGAATTCACAGACTTCTTCCAGGAGAAAAAGATAAATTTTGCATGGACATATTCTGACATGCCAGGTGTGGATCTTGATCTCATCATGCACCACTTATCAATAGCTCCAGGTGTAAAACCAGTCAAACAAAAACTTAGAAAGATGCATCCGCATGTAGCTCTACTAATCAAGGCAGAATTGGAAAAACTTCTAAAAGTTGGGTTCATATGAACAATTGATTATGCATAGTGGATCTCTAATATAGTCCCAGTGACTAAACATGAAAAATCTATCAGTGTCTGTACTAACTTTAGAGACTTAAATTTGGCATGTCCAAAAGATGATTTTCCACTTCCCAACATTGACATGATCGTGGTTATGATATCAGGATATGAGATGTATTCACTAATGGACGGTTTTTCTGGCTATAATCAGATCAAAATTGTGCCAGAGGACCAAGAGAAAACTGCTTTTACTTGTGCATGGGGTACATTCTATAGGAATGTTATGCCTTTTGGTCTAAAAAATGCTGGAGCTACTTATTAAAGAGTTGTCACTACCATATTTCATGATATGATGCATAGGACAATGGAGGACTAGGTGGATGACACACTCGCCAAAAGCATGGACAGAAAGACACATCTCACTGATCTAGGTCCTATACAAGATCATATGGAAAAATTTAGGCTGCGTCTTAACCCTAAGAAATGTGAATTTGGGGTTACTTCAGGAAAATTACTGGGTTATATCATCTCTGTGAAGGGAATCGAGGTGGATCCTGCAAAAGTGCAAGCCATCATGGAAAGTTCCTCCACCTCATAATATCAGACAAATAAGAGGTCTCCAAGGTTAGCTCCAATCTATCAGACGTTTCATATTGCAACTAGCTAACAAGTCACAACCATTCACCAAAACTCTGCATAAAGGTGTGACTTATGAATGGAACAAGGAATGTGAACAAGGATTTCACAAATAATATCTAGCTAACCCGCCTGTGTTGATGCCTCCTATTTAGGGGAAGCCCTTGATATTATACATCTCAGCCACAGAATCATCTCTGGGTGCTCTATTGGCCCAAGAAGATCAAAATAATAAAGAAAGAGCCATTTATTACATCAGCAGAACATTGGTCTCTTATGAAATGAATTATTCCATTATTGAGAAATCTTCCTTCGCAGTGGTGTTTGCTTCTCAAAAGATACAAAACTACATGCTGGCTCACACTACAAGGCTAATCGCAAAAATTGATCCATTAAAATACTTACTTAGTAAAGCTACCCTCACAAGTAGACTACATAAATGGGTCATACTCCTTAGTGAGTTTGACATTGAATATGTTGAGAGAAAAGCTATCAAAGGACAGGCGATTGCAGATTAGTTGGCAGAAACACCTCTAGTAGATCATCAACCATCGCACATTGAATTTCCAGATGATTCTATCATGCTTCTCATGCATCAGACATGGACAATTTTCTTTGATGCATCCTTAACCCAATAGGGGTCAGGAGCTGGAATTTTGTTTATTACACCTCAGCGGTATTCCTTACCAAAGGCATACAAAATGATGTTCCCTTGTAAAATTAACACCGTTGTTTATGAAGCTTTGATCAATGAACTAAAGATCACTATTGAATGGTGAGTTGATGAACTAAAATTCTTTGGAGACTCACAACTGGTTATTAATCAAGTGAACGACATCTATCAGACAAAAGATGAAAATCTAGTGCCCTATAAAAAGATGGTTGACGGCATTAAGAAATATTTTGCACATGTTACTTTCTAGCGAATTCCCAGAGCGGATAATAAAGCAGATAATGCTATGGCTACTCTGGCTTCTATGTTACAAATGCCAAAAAATGATTTCAGACATGAATTCCTAGTGGAGACATTATGCTACTCTACCTATGATTCACCTGACTCCCAAATGATCTGTTCAGTCATTGGACATGATTCATCTCGCTACCATCATATCTTCTCTTATCTTCATGACCAAATTATTCCTAACACATATAATCAAAATGAAAAATGTCACCTAATCTGCAGTGCTTCAAGGTATGTCATTGTAGCTAAGGACTTGTATAGACGAGGTCTAGACGGTACTCTCCTTAGGTGTCTAGAACCTGATGAGACCAAACGCATGTTAGAAGAGGTACATGAAGGCATTTGTGGTTCTCACTCAAATGGTCTGACACTGGCTTGTAAACTTATTAGAGCTGGTTACTATTGGCCTGATATGGAGAAGGAAGCTACACATTTTGCAAAGTCTTGCAAACAATGTCAACTACATGGTAATCTGATTCATGCTCTAGCCAAGGAGCTTATTCCCTTCATTACTTTCTAGCCATTTCAACAATGGGCCTTTGACTTAGTGGTTTAGATATATCCGTCTTTTTTGAGAGGACATAAATACATAATTATTGCTACAGATTACTTTACCAAATGGGTTGAGGCAGTACCTCTCAGTGTAGCTGATGGCAAGTCTATTTCCATGTTTATACTAAACTACATCATCTTAGATATGGTGTACCCTCATCTATAATCACTGATAATGGGGGACAATTCAAGAACAAAGATCTAACAAATTTGTGCACTAAGCTCAAGATTATTCAACACTAGTCATCTATTTATTATCCTCAGGGTAATGGACAGGCTGAAGCTTCCAACAAGACAATTCTCAAGATTCTGCACCGTACAGTACATAAATCTGGACGAGACTGGCATCTCTAGATCAACCCAGCTTTATGGGCCTATCATACCAGTATACAAACACCAACAGGGGCCATGCCCTTTGCTCTAGTCTATGGTGCAGATGTAGTATTGCCTATTGAGGTTGAGATTCCTACTTTGCAATTCTCTTTGAAGGGCCTCATTACAGATGACGATATTAGAATATCTCAGCTACAAGAGATGGAACTGCTAGATGAATGGTGAATGGTGGCATTCGGTCATGTTAGAGCATATAAAAAGAGGATATCTAAGAGCTATAACAAGAAGGTTAGACCAAGAGACTTCCAAATGGGTGATCTCGTCCTGAGAGAGAACCCTAAGAATCAACAGTAGGGCATTTAGAAAGGAAAATTAGAGCCAAAATGGCTTGGTCCTTATATTATTACTGCATTATTTGGGTCTGGCGCTTATCAACTCTCCACTATAGAGGGTGAAAAACTCAAAGAGCCCATCAACACTCTTCACCTAAAGAAATTCTATAGTTGAGATATCTTTTGCATGCTCATGTACATACTTTATTCTGAGAAAATCCTAAAAATTGTAAAATGTCCTGAAAAAATGATCATCTTAGTGAAAACTAGGCAAACAGGCACTTTGATGTATCTATTATCCTGGTGAAAACCTGGTAAACAGGTGCCTTGATAATACCAAAAAAAATGAAAAAAATGAAAAATACAAAAGAATCAAAAAAAGAAAAGTACAAAAAAAAAATTGAAAAAATGAAAAATACAAAAAAAGAGAAAAAAGAAAAAAATGTGCCATTGATGAAAACCTGGTAAATAGGCATCATGGTAGCAAAAATAGAATTTCTACCAAGATGGTGAAAACCTGGTAAATAGGCGCCTCTTGTTTTGCAATGCTCTATCTGTCGCAACATCTCTTGGCTTTCTCGCATTTGTTGTTCTTCTTTACTACTTTAGTTTTCTTTCCTGCTTTAGTTTGCTCATGATTTTGCTCTCAAGTCATTTTGGAGATTTTTCTCAACTTCAAATGGATTGAAATTGGTCACACTTGAGGGCATGTTCCTTGTCTAGGGGGCATTGTCTTATCTTTTGGAGTCTCTCTCCTCTTGCATCGGTCACCAGTGGTTCTCACCGTGTCTTCCTGTCGATGCTTCGTAGCACTTCATCTCTCCTTGAGACTCTTTCACATCAGTCACCAATGGTTCTCACTGTGTCTACCTTCTGATGCCTAGATCTTGTTATTAATCTTTTTTCTTGAGAATCTCTCTCACGATAGTCACCAGTGGTTCTCACTGAGTCTGCCTATTGTCGCTATTACTGAGATTTCGCCCGTCGACTCGTTATCTGCATGTTCAACTTTGATATGTTTGTTACTTTGGGGCATGGTTCCCCACTTCGATCGCTCTTTGGTTTACACTTGAGTCAGTAATCTTGTCAAAGGACAACTCTCTACTAGCACAAACTGGTGTTTCTCAACACCTTAATCAAATAGTGTTTCTCAACACTCTCTTTGGACACATCTGTGTTTTTCAACACACATTGGATATCTCGCACGTAAACATCTCTTTATAGCAATCAAACACAATGCAGTAACAAGAACAATGGTGTTTTTCAACACCCTAAACATAGACACATTTGTAAGCCTTGAAACATGCTGAGCTATGCTTGACTCTTTCTTTGTATGCTATTTATTCTTATGAATTTCACTGATATTTTCTTTGTCTACTACTTGTTGGTGTGGTTTCGATGATCCGACAATGTCAAATAAACAGGCTGTATGTGGTAAGAGCTTCTGCATTGAGGTTGAAAAGCCTCACATCCCTCGATCTTGTTTATTTTTATGCCAAGGGGAGGTCGAAACTATTTCCTTGACTGTTATTGCTTTGTTTTTTTACTTGCGAACTCTTACTATATCAAATTGGAAACAATGTTCAAGTCACCATGGATTTTATGCCCTGGTGCTTATGTTCGTTTCCTACATTTTATCCGATGAAGTCATATTCATATTCTTATGGTCGCAGCGACACCAGTAAGGATTCTATTGACTCTGATGATCCAAAAGTACTTGATGATGATTATACGATGAGTCCAACAACCAAGTCCTAGGGTTGCATTTAGCTTAGGCTTGCATTTGCATCGTAGGCTTGCATTCACATTTTAGGCTTGCCTCCCGGCAGTTTTGGTGCTCTCTTCATTATCTTCTCATTCTTCAAAAGGTCCTCATTTTTCATCATGGCTTCCTCTCGACTGCACAAGTGTCCGGCCCTCGCTCTCGATCTTCATTCGTATTCTTTTGGTTAGTACCTGTTGTATATTGCGATATCCTGCATGAGATGATTAATACCATTGCATTCATTACATTACATTTAGTTCTAAAAGTGCATTTCCATACATTCATTTGCATTTATATATCCATAAACATGCACATCCATTATAAGCATAAATCAAATCATACATAGCATTTATCCATCTAACATCTACCATTACACTGCATTTCATTCATACATCAATAAAACATGTGCATAAACATTTTTCATACATGGCATACATTTCTAATCCATACATCTAAATCATATAAGAAACATCTCATAAGACATACACATATAAAGCAATATATAAACAAGTACAATGATGCCAAAATCGAGCTCATATATATATATATATATATCGATTGGTCAGATGTACAAGGGTGCTACTCAAGCACAATATGTCAAAAATGGTGGTACAATATGTCAATGTATCTCATCTAACCACTCGACGGAGGTGGAGGAGGTGGCATACCTTGCTGCTGAGGAGGTGGACCTGGTGGAGGTGGTCCCGGTGGAGCGGCCCATGCCCCAGCATACTCTAAAAATGGCTGAATCTGATCTGCTGCCTCAGGAATTGAAATCATGTAAGCAACATAGTAATAAGATTCCTGAGTAGTCTCATACCTCATCTCTATCTGTGATCTCTCCAGTGCCTCCCGTAACTCCCAAATCTCTCGGTCTCGCTCAGATATCCGAATCTCCTAAATAATCACCTGTGTATGGAAGCCATCTCACTCCCTCTATGACTATCTAGCTCTCTCTCTGACTCTCTGGAGAGCCTCCTACAACTGTGGTCCTTGTCTTCCTACCGGTGGATCAATCAATATAGCATTAGCCATGATGGTATAATCTCCCTACTCAGTGGCTCTATCTTGACTGCCACTGGGCCCGACACCTGCATCTGACCCCATGGGTCTAATAGGGATATTAGTCTGGGAGGTCCTCAGTCATACTACCCTTTGCTGCTGCTATAAGGGTGGCTATTATACCTACTTCTATGGAGGTACCTACTACTATGGAGGTACCTGCTGCTATGGTGGTGGTCGTACCACCTACTTTACATGAGGAATTGAACCAATAGGAGCTGTATATTTGGCGAATGGATGTGCTAACATGTGATCTCTTTATGTAGGTGTCATACCTGCATCTGTCACCCCGACCATATAATCCCACCTAGCTGGTGGTACTCGAGCATTGATCATACTCTGGCCCCTGTTGAGCTGAATCTGCCAACCCTTCTTCGTCTCATCGATGAATTGGGCATAAGTGCAAAACTCCTAAGAGACATCCTGCGGTCTACCAAACTGGTACAACACTTGTGTGAGTAAGAAGTGCTCAATAATGTTGATGGCACGCCCAATCAAAGGACGTGAACATAACATATATGACAACTCATGTTGAGCATCATCCCACACCTTTGTGGCTATCCAAGGCCACCATATGACTGCTGCCATGTCATCTATCTGCAACCGCCACTACTTTGTCTTACCCAGTGCAGGATGGGTCATAGGACCTGTGTATCTATATATGTACGGCTGCAGAGGTTGCCATGTATCATGCAATATTGACCTGCATATGGGATGGTGCTCCCAGGCCCAAATCTGAAGGATGATGACTCCCGGTGCCATGGTACATTCACCTCAATACACAATCTCGTGCATCTCATGGTACATCTGAGCGAGCATACACTCGCCCCATCCAAAAGTAACAGTAGGCGTGGCTAGCATCCTCTACAACATACCTCCCTAGCCGCACTCCAACCCATGCTAACCGTAATTAGGAACCAAGTGGCAACTCAAGAACAACACCAACACAACCGCCAGTGGATGATCTCCGCCGTAGCTGCAAATCAAATCCTCCCATGAGATGGCCCGACCCATCACTAGATCATCCTGAAAGACTCACTAGTACATTTGACCTCATTTTTCTACCAAAATTATCGACCATTAATTAAAAAGGTTTAGGTTGGTCGGATTATAGAAGGAAAAAATTGTTTTTTTTAATCCATGCCCGTGTTGGTCAAAATTTTGACCAATACCATATCAGTCAAAATATCGACAAACACGGGCATATAACTTAAAAAAAAAGATTTCAATTCTCATTTCATTTTTACGGGAAAATTATATGAAGTGTTGCAGCGTGCAAAGGAGGACTGCAGCGTGTGAAGGATTTCCATCTTCTAAGCTACACACCAAGGGATATAGGAATGGAGCTTATTCCAGATCGTGAAGAGCCAGACCCTACGCTAGCAGCATATCCAGCACCCAAGGTTAATAGCATATTCCATCTTTTTATGTTATCAACACGTTTATGAACAAAGGGATTTAATAACCATGTTAATCTATTTGGCATATGTGGCTGTAAGATTCATTATGTATCTACAACATTGGGTATGTGGTTGAACAGTATGTATGTTGTGTGTTACAAAACTAGTAGAAGCATTAACGTCTCATTTTAAATTCCTTCGATGCATTCACAGTTAGCTGCCATTTAATTAACTAGTCTTCATCTTACACAGTTGGTGTGGAATAAATAAATACCTTTAACTTTTGTCGTCACATGATTAAATCCATTTAATTTTGTTTATCTAGTTTTGTTTTAAATTTACTTGGACTCTGTCAGACCAGGATTCAAAACCCATTATCCTCGGCTCTGATATGAAGTCCAGCCCTAACTTGTAATTTCACCATGAGATTTCCAATGTCACGGGTTGAAAGACAAGTAAGGGTAATTTTTGTGCATATACCAAACACTCAGAATCATGCAGAGTGTTAAAGTTGCTTCTTGGTCGATGCCCTAGTTGGTATATGCGGTGAATGAAACAAAGAAATGTTGAATAAATATAATAACTGGATATGTTCCATGCATATCCATCTCTTTGAAAGACAATATGAAACCTCTCGTTACATACACTGTGGCCCTATAGCTGACTGTCATATCAGTGGGTAAGATTCAAAATCGTTAAGGTTACACGATCCATTTGTGTCGCTGATGTGATGGATTCCTGACTTTCAAATTCGTAAAGACTAGATGATCATTGCATTGGATGGAGGAGCATGTAATCTGAATTATATTTCCAACTTCTTGTTAAGACCATTATTCACACCTTCTAACGAATAACCTTGATCATTTTGTGTTTGTCTTGCTTTATTGAACATCTCCAATAAATGAGATCCTTCCATTAATCAGTAGTACAATCCATGGACTCCTTTTCGAGAGAATTCCTTGTTTGCATGGTATGCTTCACATTATTTCCAGCTGAATTTACTGGAGCAGAACAATTTTCTCTTACATCTTTAATATCCATCCTCATTTCCATGCTATCCTTTAAAATATATTTTTTATCTATATCATTTGAGATTCTTTCTTTATTATAAAATAACATGGCCTTACAAAAATAATAATTTCCATTGGTAAGTCAAATCCTGCTTCAGTTGTTACTTAGGAAATCCCATATCAACATTAAAAAATTTGTACCTTCTATGTCTTTAATATGGTAATAAATGTTGGAGACTTGAGCCTCTTTTTTGTCATATTGTTTTGTCCATATTTCATCATCTACAATCAGACACTTTCCAGACGAGATCAATTCCATAGGAAAAGATTTGGAAGTT
>MU223775.1:4076575-4099848 GCA_018584345.1 Thuja plicata
CTTTTAATTAAATAATTCTTGCATTTTTGTCTCAAATGAAAGTGAAGAGGCAATCGTTTCTTTTCAAGAAACTCTTCACCCTCTTTCCATGGTTTTCTATATATTGGACCTCTTTTTCTTCATTTGAGAGGATGAATTGGAGAGCATCAAAACTATAGTTAGATTTTGCCTTATTGTGATCATAATTTTAAGCTTTATTTTGCATAATTAGATTAATTTCATTTGGATTAAGCAACATGTTGATTCTTAATGTAATTCATTTACACATTTAGTAGCTTAATTCCATTATCTTTCAAGCTTTCTAGATTAATAGCATTTCAATTCTAGTTTAAAAGCAATTCATTTCTAGATTAATTGCATTTCCTTTCATAGATTAATGGAAATTTTCTCATCTCTCATTCTTTAGAAATCCTCCATGTTAGCAATGGTCAAGGTTGTTGGCTCTCATTCTGAGAGTAAATTCAACATCCCCAACTAATTAGGAGGCAACAAGTTACTTCAATCAAATTTGCAAGATGGACAATTCATGTTTGTCTTTGTGAATTGAACGATTGAGTAAGGACTATGTTGAGTTTGTGCCTGATTTAGAGGTCACATTCAAGCACATAACAGGCTGTAGTTTTTTCTTCCCAAAAACTTAGATATTTTATGCTAAGTCACAAGACTAACCTAATCACAAACTTTGATCCATTGAAATATCTATTGAGTAAATCCACATTAACAAGGTGCCTCTCCAAATGGGTCATTATTCTCAATGAGTTCGATATTGATTACATAGATAGAAAAGCGATAAAGGGACAAGCAATTGACAACCAATTGGTAGATGCACCATTACCTTCTAGTCATCTTATGCTGATAGAGTTCCCAGATGAAAGCATATTTTCTCTTGAGGAGAAAAAAAAGTAGAAATTATACTTTGATGGTTCTCACACACAAAAGGGTTCAACCACTGGCATAGTGTTTATCACTTCCTAAGGAGACAAAATTCTGAGATCATATAGGCTAAGCTTTGACTGCACAAACAAAATAGCTAGTATGAAGCACTAATCATAGGGTTAAAGACAATTGTCCCATGGAAAATCCAGTAACTAAAGATGCCCGAAGACTCTCAATTGATTATCAACCAAGTCAACGACAACTATGACACAAAGGATGACAATTTGATTCCCTACAAATCCTTAGAAGAAGACATGAACAAACATTTTGAAATGATATCATTTGAGCAAATCCTGAGAATAAAAAACAAAGCAGCAAATGCAATGGCTGCTGTAGGATCTTTGCTCAACATGCCACCAAATGTGACACATTGTGAAATCATGGACGAAAGGCTCACAGTCCCTGCCTTTAAAGTGCCCAAGTCTGAGGTCGTGTGAAAAATTATTGGTCCCAATTCTCCCTAGTACCAAGATAGATATATGCCTATCTAACTAGCCAAACAATCCCCATGGACTTGTTTCGAAACCAAAAGAAGTCCTTGATAAGGCAAGCCTCTCAATACATTATCAAAGCCAATGCCATTTACCGATGTAGTCTGGATAAAACACTCCTCTGACGTCTCAATTCAGAAGTATCACAAGCAATGATATTATAAGTTCACGAGGGCATTTGCAGTGCTCATTCTAGTGGTTTGACCTTAGCTAAGAAAATTTTAAGAATTGGATATTTTTGGCCTACAATGCAAACAAATGCTTGCCTATATGTACATAAATGCAAAAACTATCAGATACACTGGAACCTCATCCATACACTTCTCAAGAGCTCCAACCACTCACATCACCATAGCCCTTTTCACAATGGGGGTTTGATCTAGTTGGAAATATTCGTCCCTTATCCTGTGATGGTCATAAGTACATAATAAAAACCACTAAGTACTTCAAAAAGTGGGTTGAAGAAATTCCAATCACCTACACACTCGAAAATAGATTTCCAAGTTTCTTTTGAACTATATCATTAGTTAGTACAGTGTACCACAGACCATCATTACAAATCATAGCTCCCCCTTAAAAAATAAATAAGTAGACAAGCTTTGCAGAAAATTACATATTCATCATAGTTAATCTTCCTACTACTTTCCCCAAGGAAATGGCTAGGCTGAGGCTATGAACAAAACCATTATAATTTTTTTTAAAAAGATAGTCAATGAAGCTGGTCGAGACTGGCATCTATAACTCAACCCCGCCTTATGGGCATACCACACTAGTTTTTGTACTCCCACAAAAGCCACTTCATAATCACTAGTATATGGTACCAAATCCATCTTGTCAATAGAGGTTGAGCTCCCATCATTGTGCGTGTCACTTCAGCACATCATTTCAGATGAGGATTATCTAGTATCCCAACTACAAGAACTAGATTTGCTTGATAAAAAGAGACAAAAGGCACTGGAACATTTACAAGAATGTCAACGACGTCTCATGAGAAGTTACAACAAAAGGGTCACCCCCAGAGATTTTGAAGTGGGTGATCTACTACTATTAATGGAAAAATAGAAAAATCAAACAGAAAGAGAAAAATTAGGAAATTTTGAACCAAACTGGTTGGGTCCTTACATCATTACATTAGTCTATGGGTCTAGAGCATATCAGATATCCACATCAGAGGGTGAGCCTCTATTAGATCCAATCAACAACTTGCATCTTCTCAAGTACTATTCATAGCTGTCAAAGTAGACCCATTTCAAAAAGTTAAAATATATATATATATATATATATAAGGTTACCTTGGTGAAAACATGATAATCAGGCATCTTCGATGACACAAAAATAGAAATACAAGAGAAATAAATTCATCCTATGGTGAAAATCACTTCGGTGGTGTCTTGGGCAAGTACCATGGTGAAAACTAGGCAATTTGGCACCATGTGTAGAGATCATTTCTCTACCATCTATCATAAATCCAATCTGGTATCACTTGTCATTTCACCCATGTTCCACAATAAAACCCATCATGGCTTGAGATTTGTTAATAGTCCTTGTCCCACTGTCTCATATTCAGCACAAACTCAATCCACCATGATCATTCTATAATAAATTGCCCATTTTTTTCTGACTGGGGCCACCTCAATGTCATGATCTAATTTTTTTTTTAAAATACCTAAAAATCATAAAATTTTCTGAAAAAAATACGTAAAAATTGAAAAATGTCCTGAAAAAATCTTAAAAATCAAAAAATCTTTCAAAAAGTTCAAAAACATTGAAAAACATAAAAACATTCATCTAGGGTGACCATTTATGGGGTGTATGTGATAAGGGCCTTCCCTTATGTGATACATCGCACATACCTCGACTCCGAACATATGAACCCTATAGCAGACCAAAAATATTTGTAAAATGTCCCAGAAAAATTGTCATTAGACAATAAAAAAATCGTAAAATCGAGAATATTCTACAACAAATTTCCCTTGGATATCAATTCAGTTCTTTTGCATTTTGAAACAAACATTGAACAATGTCATACAACAAGTTTGAGCTTTAGCGAAACCAGGTCAAAACAATCAAACTTATCAGCAGGTCCCCAGCCAGATTGATCACATTGTCTCAGCTATCAACGGAGTCCCGTAGCACAGTTTTTTGTCAAGACAGTCATGTTATTTTAGACAAGGGAACACTCAAAACTAGATAGGGAAATCTTATACGGGGTGCCCTATACTTCATCTAATAGCATAAGAAAAATGTCAAAAATCAATGTCCAAACTACTACAAAAACACAGACACATAATTAGTATGGATTCTTACTTGTTGAGTCGAGTTGGTCTTATTATGTCTTGGTTTTTGCAAGTCATCTTCCTATGCATCTCCATGATTCCACCTAAGAAATTAGAGGTGCCATGATGGTTCATGACTTTTCTTTTCTTTTCTATTTTCTATGGGATGTTGACCGAGAAATCTTAACAGAGCATTTTGGGTGTCTGTGGTAAGAGCCTTCAAAAGCATATGCAATATCTAATTGTAGGGATTGCAATAGATAAATCAGGTGTGATACACCACATATACCTCGACTCTTAATGCTCGAACTAGATTTATCGGCCCACATTCCTTGTCTTTTCAGAGTGCTTGAATGCAAAATGATAATCATGCCTAGACCTTTAATATCAAGATATGTTGATATTCAAGTTTTTCTATAATTAAAATGGCTCAACGATTAAAGAAATTGCTCAATTTAGTTGGAATTCAAATGTGGTTATTAAAACTAGGAAGCCATCTATTTACTCTAATCTAAGGGTTTCAATCAAGGATTCATCCTCATTCTCTCCCCTCCTAACTTTCTATCAATCAATTCTAACATTCTATTGGTTAGTCTTATACAGGGTATGTCTTCCCTGAAACCAGACATTGCCACTAGTCTTATACAAGATGGGTCCTTCCTGAAAGAAGATATGATTCTTATCAACAATCTCTATGACCAATGTCGATTGAATAGTCATCATAACCTACCAACACTCTTTCACTTCTTACTAATTATTCGTTTCTTGCATCATTTCATCTAAATCTTCTTTCAAGAGATCATTCATGCCTTTCTTGCATAAACAATCTCTTGAGGGGGCATCATTTACCTCATTGTCACCTTATTCTCGCTAGGGCATACTGGGGCATGATTTTTATCAATCATTCTTTGAAACAACGCCTAAAATGCATTCCCTCAAAGAGGGGCAAAATGTAGACACTTAAAAATGGCCAGTTGCTCTTGCAATGACTTTACTAACATTCTTCTTAAATTATTAAATAACCTTTTTTATTTAATTAATTTGTGCCTTACCAATATATCCTAAGTTCAAATTCATCATTTCTCTTCAATTTTGTACATAAGTGATTTTAATTAATTAGTTAATTATCAAACGTCCAAATCAAAGTTCATCAAATATTCGTCTATAAAGTAATTACATAATTAACATTATTTATTTATTTCCTATGTCATTTAATTAATTAAATAAATATATTATTTAATTAATATTCCCATTTTTGTTATTATTACACATGTAATAATTACATTTAGTAAATCAAATCTCCACTCATAATTAAATAAATGATATTTATTTAATTAAAACTAGTTATTCATCTATAAAGTAATTAAATAATTAAACAATATTTAATTATTCCCTATGTCATTATATTTAATTAAATAATTATATAATCTAATTAAGTGTTTATTTCTTATTATTATTATATTTATGTAATAATTAATTCAATTTTCCTCTCATAATTAATTAAATAACATTTATTTAATTAACTAATTGTTCCTCTTATAAATAAATAAAGATTAGTTATTTATTTATATTCCTCACATGCGCAAATAAATAAACTCTTTTATTTATTTAATCATAATTATCTTCTCAAATATGAGTTTCAGTTAACTCCACCATTATCTCTCCTAAAAGATCAATTAAATCAAGTTATCTAGTCTTCTACTCCACCTCCTCAATTAAAGTCCTCAATACAATCAGATAACTCTTCCATCTATTCAAACCCATGTAATTAGTTGAGTTTAACCCCCACTCACTCTGAGTTCAACTCTTCAATATATCCTCTTAAACAAATCTATCTATTTTATCAATATGCAATCAATTGATTTCAACTCCCACTCACTTTGAGTTAACTCTTCCATATCACCAATCAGCCCATCAATCAAGGAATCTTGATTGGAACCCTGAAAAATCTTATAAATACAGAGCTAATTCTCTTAATTTGTTAACCACATTGATTAAGATGAAAGAGAGCAAGTTCCTTCAAATTCTGAGAGAAGGAAAGACCACCATAGACAAGGTTGAGATTGCTCATGGGTATACCACCATGAAGACTAAGGAGGAATTCAAGGTTACCCTTGCTGAATTCATCCAACAGTTGAAACAGTCAGAGCAAGGGAAGGAGAACAAGGAGCCACCAAATAATGTTGTAGACCTCAGAGGCAAAGCTCATGAGATCATTGGATACAATTCGGTCTCTCCGGACTCCAATGATGTTGAAGAAGAAGGTGAGGCCCAGTCTCCTTATATGTTAAACTTCAACAAGTCTTTTTTGGATAGGCTTAAACATTGTAAACTTATGTAATGTTGTTCTCAGTAGTATTGAGAGTTTTGATATTCTGATAATTTTGTATCTGGAAACTCCATACTGATGAAGATGTAATTTTGTTTATACTTTATATGCAATAGAAAAAAAATATGGTTGTTTACAGAATGCATTAAAAAAATGCAATGCAATAGGAAAGAATGCCACAGACTCTTGTTGTTTATAGACTAGACAAGGATTGGGATCCCGCCAAGGATTTTTAAATGGAAGCTTATGAAGAAAGAGTTTCCACAAAAAATAGGTGTTCTTTGGTTCCAAGGGCCTACTCCAAAGGAGTTTGAAGGATTTGTTCCAATCAGATTCTTATACCTCAAGACCCCATTTAAGGTTGATATGGGAAAAAAATATCAGAATTCACAGACAGAAGTTGGTATATATACATCGATTTACCAAGGTGGACGAGGTGCTATCAGACCATAATAGCTTGAAGGTGCAGCAGTCAGTCGAGCAACAACCACTAAAAGATCTAATGATATCAAGGGCAGTAGAGAGTAGGGAATATGTCCTCCATTGGGATTTGGGGATGTTGAACCGTGATTCAATTTGTTCCAATGTATATAGCTCTCCTTGATGAATTATATCTTAGAAAGTAGCAACCCCTTTATCTGACCACTTTCTAGTTGAATGTCCTTGTAGAAGAGCCAATGGTTTATTGTCATGTTTCAGATTCCACCAAATGGATTTGAGACCATAGATTTTACCATTTTTCAGTTGGGCCATTATTGCACAGGAGATATTTAACATATTTCAACCCTTTCCAAATACTTTTGAATACATTAGAGCCTTGTACAGAAACAATGGACTCTATGGTGAGAATATCAGTGAAGCATAGGTTCTGCCACCCTTTTGGTTTGCTAGGGTGAGCCATGTATAGGTTGTTCCTCACCAAAACTGTCCAAGGTTCATCCCCATAAGCTGCCTTGACAATACATTTAACAGCTAAAGCAATACCCTACATCCTGAGGTCTTTGAGGCCCAAACCCCCTAGGATTTATCTCTAGTACACCATTCCATGAGACTGCATGCGTCCTTCTATTACCTTTGTCATCAGACTAGAGAAAGTCTCTGATAAACTTTTGGATAGTATTGAATCGATGCTGGTTAAAATGCCATGCGAAGGAGAAGTAGATTGGATAAGAAGACAAAATTTCTGACAAACCTAAAACCTGCCAGGGAATGAGAGGAGGTTGTTGTCCCATCGGTTAAGCTTCCTACTAATCTTCTCCTGAATCCAGCCCCACATCTGATTGATATTGTGGTTGACAGCAAAGGAATCCCCAAGTATCTAACCACATGGTCAGAACCTCCCCACATAAATTCATATTTTCTCCACCAAGTTGGGGGAATGTGATCCTAGCCTAGCATAATAGATTTGGGTATAGAAACTTTTCTGCCTGATGCAAGGAAAAATATGTTCAACTTAGTCATTAGCTTGCACATGTTAGATTCGTCAAGGTGCAGTAGAATGGAGGTTTCATCCGCAAATTGGATGTTGGAGACTTCCAATTTATTGGGGAGGAGGATACCTTTAACTCTCAGAGACAGAGTATCATCTCTAAGAAGGTAGTGGAGGGAGTCTGCAACAATGAAAAATGGGGAGGGGGAAAGGGGACATCCCTGTATGATGGATCTAGAAAGCCCAAAAAAATCTGATCTAACTCCATTTACATCTACCGCATCCATGGCACTGTATAGGAGAACAGATAACATTTTGCAATAGTAGGGTGGGAATCCTAATGCATCCAACATCATAAGGATAAAGTTCAACTCGATTCGGTCATATGCTTTCTCATAGTCAATGAGGAGCATGGCACTTTGTTGACCAAACACCTTGGCCTAATCCAATGCTTCCCATCATGTTAAGAGGTTCTCAAGGATGTATCTCCCCTTCACAAACCCAGTTTGAGTGTTGTTAACAACTTTGGGAAGCAGGTTTTCAATCCTAAGTGTCAATGTTTTAGCCAATATTTTGTAGACCGCATTGAAGAGAGTTATGGGCCTCCAATTTTTAATCAGGAGCCTATCTCCATCTTTAGGTATAAGTTTGATAAGTCCTGCATTCAGAACAGGGCCAAGAGTGCTTGCTTCAATGGCCTCATTGAATACATTGAGAAGATTCTGACCAATCCAATTAATACTAACCTTGTAGAACTCAATAGGTAGACCATCTAGGACTGGAGCTTTATCATTAGCCATTTTCCAGGTGGAGTTTTGAATCTCTTCTACTGTAAGCCCTTTATTTAACATTGTTGCATCTTCCTCAGTTACCTTCTTAGGGATGATATCCCTGATCCTGTTTCTAATAGATTCCATGGGGAGGCCCAATCCTTCTGAAGTAAACAACTCTTTGTAGAACTTGGAGAAAGTATTAACAATCTCTTCCTGAGAGGTGATGATTTTATCCTGATCTCTAATACAGGAAATCTTATCTCTAGCATCTTTCTTCTTTAAGGTATGAAAGAAGAATTTGGAACCTTTATCACCCAAATTGATCTAGTTAATTCTTGCTCTCACCCTAGCACCTCTGGTTCTAGCTAACTACAATTTCCGGAGAGAGTCCCTACAGAGCATCACCTTGTTAAGAAAATAAGGGTTGGAGGGGGAATCCTAAATCTGCAATTCTGCTTCTTAAAAAGATTCAACTAGCTTGTATTCTCTGCCTCTATAGTCCTTGGCCTTCATTTTCCCTACTACTTTGAGCATACTTTGTCATGAATCCGAGGTTGGGGTCCATTTAGCAATGTCAGAGTCATGTTGAGCAACTTGCTCATTATACCAAGCCATGACTTTGATGGCTTCCTGCACATCCTCATCCTCAATGAGGGAAATATTTAGTGCAAATCCTTGCTTCTTGATTGCCTCAGCTCTCTGATCACTGATAAGCTGTACAGAGGTGAATATAGGGTGATGATCAGAGAGTGTGGAAGGGAAGACCTTAACACAATTATCATCAGGAGGGGGGCAACTGAAGAGATGCTTATTGAGCTAGAATCTATCTAATCTAGATTAGATCCTTTTATCGCCTTTCTAAAAGTTGGACCAGGTAAACCAAATTCCTTTTGAATCCCTTTTCTTGTCTGCCAATGGATCAAATAGGTTAAGTTTGGTTATCATCCTATTCCAAAAAAGGGGTCATTGCCTCTCCATTCAAATCTAAGGCCTCCCATTTTATCTTGAGCCCTCTCTATCATATTGAAGTCTCCTGCTAGAATCTAGGGAATGTTACATAAGTCTGACATCCACCTCCATAACATAATTATGTCAATCTTCTCATTGGGAGCATAGATTGAGCACACCCCAAATTTTGTCTCATATATCTTGAATTTGACCCATACAGCCCTGTTGTAGGGAAAGATACCCCAATCTTGTACAATTTTCTTCCAATTGGGTCCCACCAGAATGGAGGTCCCGCCCTTACCTCTGAGATGTTTGGTTGAGAAAGCATTTGCATCTTTTCATATGCATTTGAGGGCAATATCCAGTTCAAAGCATATTGCCTTCACCTCTTGTAACATGACTATATCCAAATTTTTGTACAAATTAAGAAGTCTTTCGACCACATATTTCCTATCAGAGGCCTCAAGCCCTCTAACATTCCATGATGAATAATTGATAATCATGGTCAACCCCTAAATGCCAATATCCATGGGTTTCCTAAATCCTTTGAAGCATTTAGGAATATAAACTCTCGGGGCTTTAGAATGTTTAGGGTTCCCATTAGTGAAAGGAGGCCTACCTCTTTTTCTTTTAACCAAGATTCCATCTCCAGTCTCTGACTGACCTTTCTTCTTCGGTATCTTGTCCTTCTTGTTCCCCTTGTAAGAATCGGCAGTGAAGATAAATGTTTCATCAAAACTATTACTTGGGGGATCCTCCTGGGCTCTACCAATCTCTCCTTCCTCCAACTGCTCTGGGTCCACATCTACTCCTTCTATAGGCAAGATAGACCCCTCATCTCTCTTCCTCAACCTAGGAACATAAATCCACTGATCAGGTGGAGGAGGAAGGGGAGGGGGGTAGGGATAACTACAACAGAGAATTCATTAAGCTTATCTTCGATGCCTTAAATTGAAGGTGAGGGGATCTCTCCTAGACCATCATCTTGATCAAGATTTATGGTCTCAACTAGGGGGGAAGAGGGTTCAAAAAAATCACTTGGGTTGCCTACCTTGTCTTTAGAAAGAGCTAGGGATGAATCCAGGGTGGAGGGAGAAACTTGACAGTGGGGAAGGATAGAGTAGACCTTCCACTTAGGTTTCAAATTCCCCTTATATCTCATAGCTCTATCTTTGATCTTGTTAATAACGAGTTGTTGTGCATTCTTAGTTTTGTGTTTTAGTTTGGAGTCTTTACCACTCAAGCCAAAATCCAAAGCATCAATGGTAGGGAGCTCTTCAAGGCGATTAGAGTTATCAGAATTCTCTTGGGGCAAATCAGAGTGTTCTTGAAATTGTCCTTTAAGCTTATCGAGGGTTGCAGATTCTTGCATCCAAGAAGGGGGAGGCGAGATTATCATTTGTGGGAAGTGACAAGGGGCTGAAGCTAGCACCGATAAAGATTCAATCCCAGAGGATATTCCTTTTGAACGTCTTTTGGGTTAGAGGCAATTTTAGGGCCAGCGACATTACGCCTTTTAAGGGCAATCCTATTTTTTGTGACCCTCTTTCCTACATATAAAATAACCTTTGACTCCGCCCAGAAAGGTAACATGACAACAAATATGGGAGAAGAACCAATATTAAAATGTAAGGTTTCAGGGAATTTGATTTTGAGTTTGACAAAGACGAGGACACAGACGTCTGTATTTAGAATGAACACATTACACTGGTCAATTCTTATAACTTTACCCATTGGTTCAGGGGTGAGGGGAAGGAGATTCAACATATAGGGTGGGAGGTTGCCGATAATCAGCCACCTAGGGCTAGACAGAGCCAAGACTTCATCTTGGGCAGCCTCAAGCGACCAGGGAATAGCGCGGAACTCACAAGAGCCAAATCTCCAAAACTGCTCGTCGATTATGGCTCTCTATGATTTAGGGTCACAGAAAAACATAATAAACAAACCTTTTTAAAGCATTCTACAGTATGAAAAGCAAAACCCCATTTTTTGTCCCCAAGTTTTTTGAAACCAGTCATTGAGAAAGTTCCTAGAAGGGACCTTGGTTATGTCTAAAGCAACAAAAAAATAGCACTCTTTCAATCTAGATTTCTCCTAGTCAATAGCAACATTCATCTGATGATTCAGCTTAATAATAATCTTGGGAGGAACAAGAGTCTTACCTCCATTTCCTTCACCAGCAGGAGTGCTCTGGGTTTCGTTTGAGAGGAACGCGGCTCCTTCTGACAGTCTGGGCTCATTCTAGACCGCTTGTTTGAAGGATCTCGTCCTTGGTTGGGAGGATTGTTTCTCTCCATCTACTATTGGCCGCACGCTACCGTTAGGTTCTTCTGGTATAGGCAGAGAACTCGCGTGAGGGTCAATGCTACGAACTCTACTGGCAGAATGTGTGGTTTCATCTTTAGCGACGAAATTAATAGCAGGAGATTAACTGCCCTTCAATGCCCCAGGCGAAGTGGATGCCATTAATGGAAAATGCGCTAAGCCTCGTGGGAGGACAGGGTCATACAAAAACCCTAGGTTTTAGTCGAACAACGAACAAATTTGTAGTCATTTCCTCTATTTCTTTTTATGACATTCAGTTTTTTTCATATTCATATAGATATCAATATCCATTCATCATATACATGACTTTGTACAATCCTCCATTATAATATATTCTCTTTTTATATTTGCATGTATTGTCTTTCTTTTATTTTTCTCCTCTTTTTCTATTTCTTACTTTGTTAGTTTGCAGGAGGATCTTCATTGCCGCTCTATCACTAGTAGATTTACTACTAACAATTTGTATTGCTCTATCATTTCCCTATAGAATGAGTACTTCTTGTCCTATATCATACTAAATTGAATAATGTACAAACCATCATATATCCAAAAGAATAGTGAATGGATCTAGAGGGCCTTAATGCATTTCTATCAAATACAAGTATACTTCTTATACTCATTAAGCTCACCTCTGCATTTCTCTAGTATCAAGGGAACATTCGTGATTTCAATTTGGAAGTGCTATAATGCAATTGAGCTTTTTCAAATATTTATTTTCTATAGGGAGGTATCTAGATCTCTTGAAAAAAAAACTTTGATGTAATGTTGCGAACATGGTGCTAATGAAATCAATAATTTTCTAATATTTTTATGTGTTCAAATTACCTCCAAGTATAACAATTCACATAATAGTTGATCTTTCATACTTTGTTGTTGTAAATTAGTTCTTTAATATATGAGATCTGTAATAAAATTAAAAGATGATTGGGTAAAACTCTTTTAAGGAAAACGATGCAAGAAATCCACTAATTTAGAAGCAAATTTCGACAATTTTATTCTCTGATTTCATCTAAATATTAAGTCTCATGTTTCAATTTGTGAATCATTATTAGACTTAAACAAGCCTTGTAGAAGTGTGTTATGAAGTGTTACTACAAGAAAACGATTATCATTAATAATATAGATTGATTTAATATATGTGTTTGTATGTGTAAATGTGCATATATAAATTATACATATACATGCATGCTTGAAATATATACACAATTAAAAAAAATAAGAAACAAATTAAATGACTTTTCACTTAAAACAATACTCTCTCTTCCCCTATATGTATGTATATGAATAGTCTTCTCAATTATAAAAAATCAGAGCGCAAACCCAAATTATAATGTATAGGACCAAAATTTAAGTTAATAAACTGTCCAAGTTAATCATAAAGTGTTAAACTGCTTCTACCCAAGGTTTATTCAGCACATTAATAGTTATGCTATAGGTTCAATTACTTGGTGTATTGGTTCATTAGACAAATTCATTTTATTAGTTGTTTAAATGCATATACAAGAGCACTTGTAAATAATAAATATTCATGTAAGTACATTGTATGTGTATTATCAAAGGGAAAAGCTAGTTCCATTATTTAGTAGTAGCACGAAGAGGAAGTTAGATATAGAAAAGCCGATTGTCAGGACTCTGTATGGCTAGTTAAAAATAAAGCTGATGAATCAAAAACAAAGTTTTTCTCATTATTATATTCATCCCTATTAAATAAGATCGTAGAGAACAGAACCTGAGAGCAAATGATTTTTATTCCAAACCTTGGCGACTTGGGCACCTTTTGGGCTTGATGACTTGGTACCTTCCCCTCTCATATTTGAATAGAAATACTTTTTTAACAGTTTTCAAGTGTTTCAATATTCTCAGATTCATAAGATTCATAAGAGGTAGAAATTTCGGTAACTTTGGAATCACAATAACAATATTGAATCCTGAGACTTCTAGAGGATTCCTGCGTAGTGTTCTTCAAATTTGGTATTGGCTAGATGTTGTTTGATGTAATTATACTTTAGTTATAGGTTGTTTGGGCTATGACCGGAGGTTTTCTTACTGGTTCTTTCCTCCCGATATGTTTTTGAACCAGGTCTGATGTACTTTTATTACAATCAAGGTATTTGGTATTCGCTAGATGTTGTTTGATGTAATTATACTTTAGTTATAGGTTGTGTGGGCTATGACCGGAGGTTTTCTTGCTGGTTCTTTCCTCCCAATATGTTTTTGAACCAGGTCTGATGTACTTTTATTACAATCAAGATAGCTAGATATATGCACATTAAGCCTTTTTGGACTCACATCACTCCATTTCTAAAAGAGTTACAACAAAATTGCTTCTTTCTCTCGAAATGTAAGACATGAATAAGATAATACAATAATTTCTTGTGGGAGATGAATGTTTCTATGACACCCTTCTTACCAAGGTCAAGGAAAAGCATCTCCACAGAAATTTGTGTGCCTCCAGCTCTATGCTGACAATCATTCAGTACAAGAAAATATATGGAATGTCCATGGAACACCATCAACCATGCATACCGGCGATGGGGATGAAATAAGAAAATTTTACACATTGAATAATGTAAGCGATTCTGCAATTGTCCGTAGTTTGTCTTCCATTTTACTCCAACGCCGTTCATTTGACCCAGTTGTGAGTGTATAAAATTTGCCTGCCAACAGTTTTGTCCATAAGATGATTAAGCCTTGACAAGAGCCATTGTAATCAGTAAAGCAGATGAAAATATAAGTGAATCAGTAGAGCATACCATAACTTAATCCCTGAGATCTCTTTGCAGGCATTTGTGTGTACTCTATATTATAGCAAAAACGAAATGGCACGAAGGGAGGATAATTAATGTGTTAGCAGTTCGAACAAGAACATTGGATTCTTGGTCTCAAAGATTTCCAAACATGGTTGCACTAAAATCTAAATGTGGCCTTGACAGACAAGACTGCCAAATTTTAACCCAAACAAAAACGTTTCCTGACTGTCTGCCATATCACTTCTGTTACACAGATTGTACTGAAATCACAATCTATCTGTTTTTGTACATCAGCAAAAACCATATAAAGGAGGGTATCTATGCAGTGCTAGGAGGGATGGCAAACCATCCAATGGTTTAAATAGCATAAAAGTTTCTTTAAGAAGGTAGATACAGACAATTTGTGGACATATATATTAATTTACTGTTTGTTGGTTTTGATTTCAATTTGGAGGTTAGTTTTAGTTGTTTGAAATTCTGCAGCTGAAACTTGTAGTCATTGAGCATTTTGTTGTTATACATATATACACATACATTAACAAAGAGTCAACAAAGAGTGTATTGAAATTTTTATTACTTGTGTTCAGTTGCTGACTTTCATGTGAAATTTCAATTCAGTTCTAACCTTATGCAATAAGATTCTATAACGTATATGATAAATACCTTATCAAATGAACATTTGGAATTTCTTATATTTCATATTTTCCCTGTTTTCTTAATTACAATCTTCTACATCCTGAAAATACTGCCCTCGAAACAAGTCCTGCATCCCTTGTTGTCCCTGTCCTCAAATTTGGTGGAAAATAATTTATAAACCCTACTTATTCTTTAAATAATGAATTCTACGGAAAAAGAAAACATCTTAATATATCTAATATATTAGCTGTAGCTAAAACTGTATTTTTAAGATTTTAAAACCTGTAGGAGTTATATCCACTTAAATGCAAAGGAAAAAAATTAATTGAAGAACTATTTGCATGATGTCTCAAAAAGAAAACATTGCAAAGAAAATTATGAGTACATACCATTCCCAATAGCCACAGTTCCAAGGGCGTGCCGTGTGTAGTTGGGCGCCTTGGCAACAAACTCGAATGTGTAGTAGTTCCTGCCCTCAGCTGTGCGCTGTACCATAGAATTATGATGTCAAAAATAGTATGGTAGTATCATGATGTCAAGATTAAATAATGAGTTTTGGGTGACATATATATTAAGTTCTATTTATTTCAGTGTTGCCAAAGGCACCATTCCTTAGTATCAACATCCAGCATTCTTTTCGTAGGAATGAACTTTGATAACGGGCATATAATATGAATAAGATTGAACAATCACTCCACAAGCGAATTATAAGATAGAGAATATGAGAGAATGAATTGAGAATCAAACTGCATGGCAGAAACAAAATATAGCACAAACCCCAACTTGCAGTAAGCATAAAAACTAAGAATTTGAAAAATCTAAGACTAAAACAAACCCCACATGCTATAAGCATAACTTTTCTTGTGACGGTTATGGGGGATGTTAAAATCCATCTCATAATACTTGAGAGAAGAAAACAGTTACAACAATATAAGAACATGGATACAAAGAAATTATTTTCCTAGCTAGAAAATCCCATATTTATGCACATTCCCCCTCAAGAGACGAGGACTCAATCTCTTTATGAAATCGTTTCTATTTAACTTTGACTAGAATGGTCAGGTCTTATTTGAATGCTTTGATTTCCCTAGCTGCACAGCAGACGAGTACCGTGAAAGTGCCTTGAATTTCCATAGAAATCTAATAATAGCGAATAAAATAATTACCAATGGTTTGAGCTTTGCAACCATTCTCCATCATTCAAGTGTGTCAATGAGAGGTTCTCTCGATGAAAGTGGGACTCTGGTCCATTCTTTCCACTCACTATTCCATATTGACATTATAAAATCCAAAAGGATATGGGACTTTGATCATCTCCAAGCACAACGGCAGTACTCTGTGCCATAGTTCAAAAACTTTGCAATAACCTAACCAAAACATCAAAGACCCAGATTTGACTTGGACTTGACAACTCAGCAACTTATAACAATACTTAAATTTCTTTAATAAGATATATTTTATGTAAACTACCTATAGTTACGTATGTTTTGTACTAGATTTGAAAAAAAAAAGAGTACAATATCATGCAAATACAACAGTTGATAAATATGATATGTATTCTGTATTATGATTTATGGTGAATGCATGTCGTAATATGATATTCAAAATATATATTATTTAAATTATAAGGGGGCATGGTAGAAAATATTTTCTTAAGACGGGGATTTATCAGTGGTAAAACCACTGCTAGTGTCAGAAGACATAAGCTGGTTTGTCAGTAGTGGCAATGGGCAAACTGTAAAATAGAAAATATTTGACATGAATCATAGCAAGACTGAAAGAGATATCTGCATAAGCCAAAATTGGAAATGGCTATCCAGCCCCTAGGATGCACCAATCCATAAATTATGGTGTATGAGGATAACTTATGCATTAGTACATCCAAGGGGCTGGATAGCCATTTCCGCAAAAATCTGCTTCAAAATCATTGATAATGGTGAGGCCTCTTTGTTCACAGCAAGCATAAATTTTTAGATTTAATTGGGGCAGCAATTTGGAAAAAAAGCTTTCCCTGTGCGTGTCTAACCATGTTTTTGCTGCACGTAGTGAGTCTGCAGTACCAATTCGCTGAAAACTTACTAGTACTCAGGGAAAGTCTGCATAGCGGACTCGCCAGTACTCTTTGATGAGTTTGTGAGCAAGGATTTCAGCTGACATTTTGACCTGTGAGTACTTGCAAGTTTTGCAAATACTCTGTCTTTTATCTATGTTCTATGCCATGTGACATTCTTACCTCCAGCTTCAAGACTATCCCATGTACATGAGGTAATACTAATACCACAAAGTCCCATTAATTTCAATATTCTATGCTGATTGACTCCAACATTGTTAGCCTATACAACACAAATGTTATGCACTACAATTTAGAACCAAGCCATCACCTAATCAACAAGGAAAAGGACTTCCATGTCATTCCCAGAAGAATAAACCACCTAGGGAGCAAGGAAAGCAACCTGAGACTTGTGATGCATAATTCCAATGATAATTGTACTCAAGAATGTTACAATTGGAAAGCCTTGCTGAAAAAGCTTTAAGTGTTGAGTTCCTATCACACAAAACAAGAAAAATGTAAATTGATCATGTCCTCTAAGCCAAGTACCATGGCAGAAACTGCCAAAATGCCTCTTCTACCAATTCAAATTCAGAGATAGTAAAAACATTGTTCCATTCTCAAATGGGGGACAACAACCTCTACACTCCATTGTTGACAAGAGAAGTCAAAAGAACCTAATTGCTTGTGAAGAAGTTTGAAGATTGAACTTGCCAGCTCACCACAACCATACACCGCTGAACATCCCAGTGCAAGTTCATAAACTGTGCCACTGATAAATGTCACTTGGTGTACAAAATCAATCTGTTCAGATTCAGCACCATTAAAAGCATGGATGTTTCACTTCGGCAGCCATATCTTTTCCAAAGTCATGCAGTATATGAATCAATTCACATTAATGTTTTCATCAATGTTGGAGAAAGTAGATACTGCATACGAAAAGTAGTCTCTATGCTTTTGCTCATCAGGCACAAGCAATGCAGGAAGTCAGTGAGTTACGGTGATTAATGTTTTTTCTTTATAGTGAGACTTCAAAGTTTAACCTATTAAAGATATCCTTGCCATAGAAGTTGATGTTGTACCTTTATGAGAGGAAAAAACATCTATTGTACTGAATAATGGAGGAATATCAGAATCTTCTCTAGACAACAATGGGTGTGCCTAATCATTTTAAGTATGTTATTGATCCAATTATAGGACTACCTACCACCATTCATTTCTAGAAATCAACACGATTAAACAGCAGACTCATGAGCTTGTTAATAAAAGACACATCAAACACAACTCTCCATCCCGTGACAGGCTAATTGTGTTAATCCCCAGGCAACTGTTACCATCTTATGTTATCCTACTTGTTCACATATAGCCACTTTTTAAACTGTTAAATATGATCGCATTGTTTTATTTTTCTACTGGGTATTTTGACTATATAACTCTTGCTATTCCGACAGTTTATTTCTATTTCCCACAAGTGTAACAGTGAAAATTGGCTCACAATTGTATTTTCCGCCAATATCCAATAGTCCGATATTTTTTCAGGTTGAAAACTTGAAACTTGATATACTAGACTGGCAGCTCTCTATGCATTGTCATCCTTCCTGAGTTTTGGTTAGAAACACTTAATTGATAAAGATAGCTAATGACAGCTAAATTCGCCTTTGTACAATATTGCTAAAATTTGATTAGCTTGGTTATCATTTGTCTATGATTTCTCTGCCCTTTATCTGCTTGCTGGGCTATGTCTTGGATTAGCAGCTCCCAATTTTGAGTTTGCCTGGAAGTACCACATTCCAGTCATGCTCTATGCTTGTGAGAGATATTCTTAAAACCAGCTAGTTGCTCAGAGATGTGTCCCATTATTCTTGATTTGAAATTGTCTGTAAGCAATTTGTTGGAGTCTATATTTTTGCAAATTCTTCCATTATTTGTAATAGTTCAGTCAATTGTGCGATAAGAATTACAAATCATTTCTCTAAGTTGTCTCCAGTATAATTCGATGCTTCACCATTCTAAAAATCATATGAAAAGGTGAAAGCATCATCAGCACAGGTACAATTGATGGCAATTCTTCTGTTGTAAACAAAACAACAAGAATTAAACAAACGAAACATGCAACAGCACGTAACATTGCAGATTTACAGAAACAAGCAAAGATTGCTGTGGCTATTGCAAAAATCAAAACACCATGAATATGTACTTTATAAACAAAAATTGGACATAAGTAACTGCAAAAGAGTAGGCCAATAGGAACCAGAAAAAGAGAAAGGTGCAATCACAGGTAGGAGTGTCAAACTTAACTCCAGAAACAGACATGAAGTGCCTAACAATAAAACTGAGAAGAGAAGAATTTTACTCAAGTGGCGCATAACAAAAACAGTCAATCCCCACACAAATTTAGTATTATCAAAGCCACAGTAACCCCCAAAAAATTGATAAAAGGAATACCCCTTGCCAAGCCAAACCAAACCAACCATAAAGCCAAGATAATGGGGTTGATGGAGATCAAGCTCTAAACTGCATCACATCAGAGTCTGATGCCGAAGAAGGTTGAGCATCCACATAGGCGGGTCAAAACAAACCAGAGACATAATAAAAAGAGAGAATAGACAGAGAAAAGAACATCATTCTGCATAAAGAATCGAAAGCAGGGGCAAATTTTGCATAAGGGAGCACACTGACCTCTTTCACATTTACTAATTTTGTTTTTTGAGTTGAAGAAGACAAAACCTTTTTGATTAATGTCTCAGCAACCTGCCAATAAAAAATTCCAATCAAATATCTATCATAGACTTGAGAGTCAGAACATAGGGCATATATAACCAGAGACAATATGTTACAAGGATATTTTAATATTCAAACAACTCCCTTCATCCAGATGCATTGTATCTATTTTATAATTTCTAAAATAAGAATATGAAATATGCATTCCAGACATACCTCCTCTGGTGGTCCAAGTTCATGAATATCTGTTTTGCTTGTTGGTACGATACTGACACTGACATTTTCTAAGGGCTCAATCACATCTTTGTATGTCTTATCCTGGCCGTTAACCACAACTTCCTGGAAAATGTTGAAATTGTTAGTCTTTTCCCCTCATCAATGCACATCTTTTAAAGTATCTGTAAAGTTCTGAATCTGTTTGTAAGAGAAATAGACAAATAGAAACCTGTCAAAAGGTCATTGGAGTCTAAAGGCTAACCAATTCTAGAATCCAAATTAGCAACAAGACTTTCACTTGATGCAATGAAACGGGGAGAGAAACTAATCTAATATTTACAGCAACACAAACCTGCCACCCAAAAGGGTATAGGAAGGTATATCCATCAAATTTATCCAAGACTGCCTGGTAGCCTTTTGGTGTTTCTGCAACAATTGAGCCATATCAAGTGTGTTTGCTTAAAATATCCATCACAAAATGCATTGCAAAAGGAGTAGGTTTGCCATCAGTGCCCTTGGGCAGCCTAGTAGTCTATAAAGCAAACTGGGGCAGATTGCTTTGAGCATTTTTGTAGAATTTGTGCAAGCCAAGTTCAAAATCAATACAATAAGAAAAAATACATGAATTGCAAGAGATTACTCACTTTCAGCCAAGGCAGTGTCTGTCAAAATTGCACTCGTACTGAGTACCCCTAATAGTTCCAAGAATTCTCTTCGTGCAGTCCTACCTGTAATGTAAAAGAAACTCCTTAAATTCATGAAGTTTGGTTGTAGATTGAGCCAAACTAGTTGACACAGTAGGAGAATCATAAAAGTAGAAGTGTAGGCAATAGCAGAGGAAATAGAAAATCTTTAGATAGTAATTTCTTACACACCAATGATATTTTGAGGTAAGTGATATCTTGAAGTGATTTTAGATTGAAAAATCCTAATGCTCAAAAATTCGAAGTGAAATGAGGAACGAAATCCTCACAGACCAAGATCCTCTAAAGGACTTAAGGAACCCCAATATCAAGAATTCAATCTCAAATCACTCAATTTACAAAAAAAATTGACATCTTGACCAAAATTTCAGCTCGGTCCTCCCTATTACATCATTGTGGAATCCATCAATGAAGAAATTAAATTCCAAAATAAACTGTTAAAGGTACTACAAATATACATTCGCGCATTGTTGAGCACTGTATAATAGGTGCTTAGATATTACTAAAATATTTGAAGACGTAAAGTTGCAGCTTTCCACGAAAGGGTGTAATGACAATGAAGGTCATTAAAAGAGTGTGGCTCAGGTCCGAAGCCATTCATACTGCAACAAGTGACCCATAACTCCAACATATATGTGGCAAAGATGTAGTGTAATGATTACGGAGAAATTCAAGTGTGAGTCTCAGCCAAGTTCATAAAACTTAAGATTGGGTTTGTTGAATTTGAAGATTTCATGTGATCAAAACAAATGTGCTCCCAATTTATAGTCTAAGGTTCAAATCATAGTTTGCAAAGTCTACGAGTACTCTCTAAGTCACCGAGTACTCTATTTTTTTGCTGGGTGAGTTTTCACAAGTTTCACTCTCGTATTTTTATAGATGCAAAAAAATATAGGTAAAAATGTCATCACATCTAAAATGCTAGTTAAAATGTATTTTCACATATTTTTGCTATAAATTCGTGCATTTTCTCTTTCAAGATGTCAATTTTTAATTTAATACATTTCGTAATTGAATTTTACAAAAAAAAGTGTTTCTTTAAGAAATTTAATCTTTAGTACTTTCTAAATTGCCAAATTGAAAATTTTGGGCTTACCGAGCACTCTCCTGAGCTCTCTCCTAGTCTGAGTCTGTGAACTATGATTCAAATTGCCCAAAAGACATGATAATAATGTGTTGAAAATTTGAAATTGAATAAAATATCATATCTAACTCTCTCGGTGTCGCATACCCCAACTGGATGAGGTAAGGTGTGAGCCCCAGGAAACTAACAAGGAAAATTTATCAAATTGACAAAATGGAATCCAAATTTACCCCACTAAACTTGCCCGCTAACTACCAGGAAATAAATGTATCCTGGGATGAGTCCCCTGAGCTCAATACACATCCCTCTATTCAGGGACATTTTTGGGAATGTAGGGATAGGGGCAGACATCCTCCCATAGTTTTTCATTTCAAATTTTTTGGACAACTTTTCATGCCGGGTATTTCAGGACCACAGTCTTAAAAACCCAAAGCCCTAGCCGATTTGCATTTTCTGACTTCACCATTTGCACCTTTGCATTTACTTTTGGAAGTAAGAAGAGAAAAAATAAAAATCCTTTTTCAATTGCATTACAACTTCAGCACATCCTATATACTTTTTAAACTTTTAATCTCTTCACTTTCATAATTTTTTATTTTAAAGTTCCAGTGTACTTTTTATATTATTTTTAATTACCCTATCCCTGCCAGTCACAAATTCCAGGAAAGCATTTGCCATACCAGCGTCCTGGAAACTTGGAGAAACACTTCAAGAAATTGAAAGCAAAAAAAATGTTGGCAGTGACGAAATAAAGAGAGCGGGATAACCTTGTTTACAAAGAACAACAGCGTCTCCCTGCGCAGAGGCCCTTACAACTGGTGGAGTACATCTCTTATATGTTACACCGGAAGTCTGGTTGATCATAAGCACCTGAACAGAATGGGCAGCATTCAGACCAGCTATTAACATTTCAAAATTGATTGTTTATCTATGCCTGGGTAGATGGATGTGTCTTGTAAAACCAACTCTGATTTAGAAATAAAAAGGATATGAAGACAGCCATTCATGGAATTCATGTTTTTAATAATCTCAGTACCCTATTGAGAAGCTAGATAACGGCATTGGTAGTTGATAGTGATAAGTAATGCCAATAGAAATCAATGTACCTGGCAGGTAGTCAAAGAAGACAATGTCGTGTGCAGAACAGGTGGATTATGCAACCTTGCCATTGTTTCCTGCACACAAACAAATGGATGGGGTATAACCTTTCAAGTATAGAACATCACCCTGTAACTTTACTATTGCGAATTATGTTATATTCGACTGTGTGCACCGAATTGGGGTCTTATCTGCTGGCTGCAACTCTTCGCAAAGCAGTGAAAATGCTACGCATCCTCGCATTCATTTGGTAATGCTCTAACCACCTTATCTTCACATTTCGTTCGTTTTAATCATTATCCAATTGGCCTCATATTTAAATCTAGAATTAGTTTTCACTAGGATATGAAACGGGTAGATGGATAATTCTCGAGGGCCCCTTTGTTTGCAGGAATTGGAATTGAGTGAAAACCTTATTATCACAAAATCAGGTTTTGAAATCCTGGTTTTGCATCTTGGGGAATTGGAATTTGACTCAAAACCTTATTATATCAAAACCAGGGTATG
>MU223775.1:4110033-4154095 GCA_018584345.1 Thuja plicata
GCTCTTACATAACCAAAATATAAATTATCCACAGTCATAATCCAACTTAGCTTTCTAGGATTCCACGTCATACTCCCCAAATCATCGTTGTTATCCAACTGCTCTGTTCCATTGTTCTGTTGTTGTCGCATGTCTTCAAATCTCTCTAACTCTATGTACTCGTCACCAAAATCAAATAGATCTTAGATGTAGGTCATACATACCCCATAGTATCTTCCTCTAAGCTCGCACATGCTAACTCATCAATCTCAATCTTCGATACCCAAAATACCTCTGTATTTTTGCTTCTGTACTTAGGCAATGTCAAAACTGAATCACCAAAACTTAACTTATATTCAATCAATCAATATGCCAGATGTGTTGCCATAAATGAAAACCAAAAAGTGATTCATAACATACAAAAGTGATCACTTTCCAATATAATACACATGAGAATATATTGGCTTACACATATGCCAAACACGAAGCATACACACCATACATGAATTAGACATGTCATACATAATCATAAAGTAACAATAAAATAGAAAGGTTCCCAGCAACAAGTAACAATAAAATTAAATCTTGAGAGAATCATCAAGAGAAACACTAAAATAAGAATAAGGAACCATGTTAATGAGAAACACCAAAATTGCCATAAGGTGCAATATCCCAACGCAAACATCAAAATGAGAAAGAACCAATAAATCTTGAGTGTTGCTCAACTATTAGGACTTAGATACTAGGGTGCAAGTAGGGGTTGTGTCATCACATGAGCTCAAAAGGATGGCTTTATGCCAAATCAATAATCCTCTCATATATATGAGAATATTTGGTTAACATTATTTAGCACTACATGTGTGTTTATACAACTCTAGGATAAGATCCAACACCCCATTTGTGGGCATGTTCTTCTTAATTCATCATTGGCCTATATGAGAAAATAAGGCATGTAAGGGGCATCCGATTATATTATTAATGTTTTATCTCACCCAAGTTTTAATTAAGTTATCATTTGATACATGATCCCTACACTATTATTGTTAGCAATTTACTTTAGGTCGGGGACACATTAGGAGCCACTCTCTACAACCCACTCTATTATCTAATCCCAAGGCTCATCATATTCTACACAAACTAGGCACAATTAAAAATCAACAAAATTAAATATCACATGAACTTCCAATTCCAATCTCAAGGCACAATTTCCCAATATGTCATTACTATTCACATATAGATGTATTTTCCTAAATGGCCCAAAACTATATGCAAACCGATCTGAATCAATTCCAAATTAAAATCTCATATATATAATCCATCATAACCTATCATAATATTAGATTAGAACCACCAAATTCCTCTTTTTCATCTTATCACAAAAATACTCATAATCGAGCATAAAGCAAAACCTTCATGAAAGGATCTCTAAGAATAGTCAAAATTGAAAGTGCAAAGGTAAAAGATCCACAAATACCATTTTAAAACCCAAGCACCCAATAACACAATTACATAAAAAATTTCACATTTGCATCATTTAATTAAAATTTTGACAAAATAGCATTTCCTAGGGAACGTTATAAAACAAATTGGTTTAAACTAAAGAAATAATTCACTATATTATAAAATTTAATTCATTTTGCATCAAAAATAATGAACGAAAATGCAGAAATCAATTTTCCTACCTCAACATGAGAAAATAATTCAAAATCTCAGAACTCTTCACACAACCAAAGAAAGCTTGATTCCTTTGAGTAGAAAACGAACTCCTCTAAGATCAATCCATTGATCTCATACCCACAAAATTCTTCTCAATAGATCTTCCATAATGACAAACCCAAATTTGAAAGATAATAGGGTTTTTTTAGAGTAAATTTGCAAAAATAAGCTATGTAAAATTCAATACTATTCACCCTCATTAAAAATAATCAAAATAAAATCATACTTAGAAATTACAGATATGCAAAAAAATGTAGGGTGAGCAAAACATTGTGGGTAGCTAGGTTGGCAGGTCATTCTCTCAACATAACAAGTCAACATTTTCGACCCCATCACAAGTTGCCAGCGGGGAAAACACCATTCCATTGGGATCTAGTTAGCCACGAGTAGACAGGAAGATAGTAGGAAAGTAAAATGGCAAAAGAGAAGGAAGTATAAAAAGGGTAAGAATGAGGACAAACTGGGGCAAAATTTAGAGAGGAAAACTTAGATTCAAGTCAAGAAATGCAAACAAACTTGCATAAGGAAAAATCCAAGAGTGATCAAATTAGGGTAAAATGGAGGATTAGAGAATTAGTGGCCCTTGATTTAGGGAAGGGAAATTCATAGTAATAAAGAACCATATGTCAAATCATCCTTTGAAAAGAGACCCTTGGATAAAATAGACATAGAAAAGGAATGGTTCTCCCCACCCAACAAAAATTATAGGGAAATGGTTATATTATCCAAAACCCTAGATATGATGTCAAACATTTCAAGGAATGTAGATTATTTATGAAATGGACTGGAGGGAAATATCAAGTGGATAAATCATCAAATGGTGGACATTCCAATATGGAGAACATGTAAGTGCAAGAGGTCTTGAAAAAGATTTTTTCCTTATAGATTCTGTTGATAAATTTTTGAAAAAAGAGTTACTATATGGGAAACCAATATTCTATGAGTTTTATTTTCTTTTATAAAGTAGATTGGGAACCAAACTTCAATCCTATAATTCATAAGCCAAAAAAATATAAAATTGGTCAAAATGAGGAATTTACCCATGGAGTCTTGGAATATAAGAGCCTTGGAGAATATAGTAGAAGCATTAGGCTCCCTGATAGGGATAGAGGAGGATTTTTTAAGGGGAAGCCAAGAGTAGAGGCCAAAATACTGGTAGATTTTGATTGTGATTTTAGCTATTTAGACAAACTGGAAATATTAATAAAGTATGGAGAATCGAACCAAAAAATTGAGTTAGATCTAAAAGAAAGAGGAGGGAGGTGTGTTTTAGGATTAAATTTCACATCTAGTTACTCAAAATGGGAAATAAGGGATAAGAAAGAAATAGAAAAGGTCCATACCTTAGATCCCAAAAGGAAAAACAAGATGTTTGATCATAAAATTCAAGAAAAGGAATCAAACCAAGAGTGTGAGGAAGGGGAAATAATGAAACTTGTGTTAGGTCCCCCGAAAGTAGATAGGGATAGCATTGAATCACCTGGAAGGAAGATATAGGAAGATAGCAATTAGGACAAACAAAAAGAAACATTAAGTGAGGAGGAATCAAAATTCCTTAAGGTGGAAGTAGAATCCCTTCAAAAATAAATTGATAGGATAATTGAGACTCTAAAACTTTAGAAATAGGAAAACAATATGAACGAGAGATAACAAAGGGAAATCAACACAGCTAATTATGCTCGGAGAAATAATTAGAGAACACCCAAGAGAAGGGGTCTAAGATTAAAAATCACTCGCAACATTAAACTCCAAGGGAAAAAAATAATCCACGAAGAGAGGAAGAAGATAACATGGAGTTGGAGCCAGTAAAATAATTTTTGGGTATATCTCACTCCCCATAAATAGAAGCTGAAGAAATGACCATAGAAAACCATAATCTCATCAAGAAAAGTTTAGATATGGAATAAATGGAGGAAGTTAATAGAGAAACATTATTTGGTGTAATATAGAAAATGGTGATCAATGGTAGACCACCAAGTTCTACATACATTGGAATACAAAACTCCCAACAAAGTGAGTCCACTTTGCACAACCAAGAGAGTAAGGGTGTGAATTTGTGATCTACACAATGTGAGTTTTTTTGTGATTCCTTGTGATAAAGATGATAATGATATGTAAATTTGATATGTAAATGTAATGACTAATTAAAGCAATATAAATATGATCTATGAAAGTAAGTGCAAGAGCGAATAGAAAGGGAGGACTCACCTTAAAAATAGGAGAGAACAAGTGAATTTCAAATCTAGGTTTGACTGTCATAAAACTATAAAAAATAAAAAATCATCCTGGTTCTAGAACTCTGACACCTATATCTTCTGGCTGTGAAAAATGCAGATCCTCAAGATAGTGTTGGCTCAAGTCGGCCTTGTCCTGGATGCAAAAAAGTATGTGGAATCTATAGCAGACCTATCATTGGTTTTGAAACTCTGAAAATCAAGATCCAAAACTCTGACATGTATTCCTACACACAAAAAAGAAGGGGAAATTATTGTGGGGAGGGGCTTGCCTTGGTCAAGCCCCTATACAGGAATTAACCTTGAAGTGAGATAGATATAATTGAAAGAATGTTGACATGCAGCAGAGATTAGATCTAATCAATAGAGTATATCATACCATGTAGATGTAATTGTCTCTTAGTATGTAATCAAGAATGTTGATGCAATAGCTTTGACTCAACACAAAAACCAAATGGAAATTATGTAAGACAAAACCTCATGTAGTAGATATTCTAATTTACCTCAATGTTGAAGAGAATAAGAAGACTTGATGTAGAAATGTGGATCTCCTTCCTTGATGTCAAACTCCTTTTCTTGGCCTCCAATAGGGAAAAGAGCTAGATCTTGGAATAAAGTGCCTTGAATGCTTGATGATGAATGCCTTCAATGGATGTTTTCTTGCACTTGAATCTCTTGAATGCATAATAGTATCTTTCATGTGTATTATTATGTGAAAATGAGAGGAATAGGTTTACTTTTATACAAATTTTGAGGCCCAAATTCTGCAAGGCCGGCCCCGATAAAGCACCTATGACAAATAACCCCGCATAGGGCCTGGAGCCCACTAATTGAAAATGCCCTTGGACAAGTCTGCCCTAAGTCATCCTATTCCAGGACAAGGCTAACCCAAGTTGGTCTTGTCAAAGAAGACTTTGTTAAAGTTATACCAGGACCTAGGGTTGTGTGTTGAAACGGAGGTCTGAAAGGCCTTATTTGTCAGGAAATTAGACTAACTTCCGAGATGTAAAATGCATGTAAAAGGACCTAGGAGGGAAATGAATTATGAATGAAGAGAGAATGAGAAAATATGCATAGAAACTAGATCCAACCTTGAATTTGAAGAAGGGGGAGGACCTATATCTGAATTAATTATGCATTTAAGTGCAATATGAGATCCTACCATAAGATACACACCAAAGTGGGCCCAAAATGATCCCAAAATGAGCACAATTTAAGTGCTTAATTTTAGGGTGGCACATTTGTAAATGAGGAAGGTTATGAAGAGGATGAGGAGAAGGAAGGAAAAAAGGAAAAGGGATTGTATCAAAATATGGAGTGTAAGGAAAAACCAGAGTATGGGAAATTGCCAGGAAAAAGAAAGGACAAAAAATCCATATTAGAATTGATATCCAAAGCTGGTGAAACAAGGGACTCGACCAAAACCATTACCCTATTGAAATTAGAGAAGGAAAATACCCATCCCAAAGAGCCATGATGATCCTAATATGGAATACTAGGGGCCTAAATGGCCCTAAAAAATAGCACTTGGTTACACATTGGACCTCAATTTCAAAGGATGGTATCATATTGCTAAAAGAAACAAAGTTGTTCAATGAAGAAATGTAGTCATTTAAAAAGATATTAGTTGTATGGAAAGTACAATTAATTCAATTGAAAGGGGCCTTTGGCGGTCTTTTCATCCTCTAGAAACCTAGAGTGATAACCTTTGATAAATTGGAAAATGGAAGCAACTGGATTGGAGGAAACATTAATAAGTCTGGCTGTTAACCTAAACTTTAAAATGATAAATATTTAGGGGCCCATTACAAACCAAAAAAAAGAAAGATTTCTAGGAAGAATTTGATCTATATCTTACCTCTTTTCCATGCCCATAAAATTGAATAGGGGGGTATTTTAATGCAATCCTGCAACTATCAGATAAAAGAGGAGGCATATAAAGAGCCAACCAACCACATCTAGATTTTATAGATTGGGTGAAAGAAGCATCTTGATGGAAATTGAAATAGGGGAGGGAACAGTTACATGGAATAATAGGAGGCTTAGATTTAGCCATATGCAAAAAAACTAGATGGGTTTTTCCTTCATGGGGATCTCGCAACACTCCTCTACAGTCTGAATGCTTCCAATCTTCCTAGTTTTGGTTCCAATCATTTCCCAATTCAATTACAAATAACACGAGATGAGAAATTGATAAGCTATCCCTTCAAATTTGAAAATATGTGGGTGAAAGATAAAAAATTATGTAATTTGATAGAGAATTGGTGGGGTGAAGAATAATTATTAGGTTCTAAACTATTTTTCTTTACATAAAAATTTAAATTCATCAAACAAAAATTTATAAGTTGGAACAGAGAAAATTTTAAGGAGATCTTTGTTGAAAGAGAAGAGATTAGAAATTATATAGAAGCTCTAAACCACTGGGTGATGAAGACAAGAAGATGGAGTATGCTTGCACAAAGTTAAAGGGGCATGCATCATTATGGTTGGAACATTTTTAGACCGATAGGAAAAGAAGAGGCAAAGACAAGATCAAATCATGGGATAGAATGGTGAGAAAATTGAAGGCCAAATTATTACCTGCTGATTACCAAGTAAGTTTGTTTACGAAGTTGCAAAATATGAAACAAAGGGATCTTAGTGTGAAAGAGTATATCAAATAATTTTATAGATTGGATATTATATTTGGACATACTAATGATGATGCTAAGAGGGTTGCAAGGTACCTGAATGGTTTGAAGACAGAAATTCAAGATGAGATCCATTTGGTTAAATTACAAAGTGTGGAGGAAGATTACCAATATACCTTAAAACATGAAGATAAATAGAACAAAATACGTGAACATAGACAAAGAGGAAGAGGTGAAAGATCTCAAAGGGGTATATCTTTTGGAAGAGGAATATCTTATTAGGATCATGTAGTAAAGGCAAAGTAGAATTCAAGGAAGAGAACTCATACCAAAGGGATGATAGAAATTTTCAGAGAGGAGGTGGATCAAGTAGCTATAAGAAACATGACAAGAGAATTTTTACAGGAACCTATTTCAAATGTGGTGGTGAAGGACATCAATATTTTAAATGTACTCAAGGAAGTTCAAGCAAGGGGACTGAGAGAAGTGGTCGAAATGCTTTTGTGGAGGAAGAATCTAATGAACCTTTGGACTAAACCAAGGAAGGAGAAGCCCTAATGGTTAGGAGAGCCCTATGTCATGAAGAAACTGATCAAGAACCATTTTTTAAGGAAAAAAAATTCAAAACCAAATGTAGAGTTGAAGGAAAGTGTTGCAAAGTAATCATTGACAGTGGTAGTTCAGATAACTTAGCCTCTGAATAATCGGTGAATAAATTAAAGTTGTAGAGGTTGAAACACCCAAAGCCTTAGTAGATGGCATGGATCAAAGATGATCATAAGGTATTGTTAAGTGGACAATGCCTAGTAAAATTGAAGATTCGATCTTATCATGATGAAGTTCTTTGTGATGTTATGCCTATGGATATTTGTCATATCTTTTTTGGGTAGACCATGGCAATGTGATAGACAAGATTTTCACGATGAAAGAAGGAATAGGTATATGCTTATTTCTTATGGGATAAAACAAGTATTCTTACCCCTAGTTGAGACTCCTAAGAATGAGAATTGCACTAGTGATAGAATTTGTTTGGTTGAAGGAAGAAAATTCTTGGATGGTTTAAAAAGTGATAGTAGGTGTTATGCTTTGATTCCTAAGAAGACTTATTTAGGATGGTAGAAGGAAATCCTAAAGAAATAGGGAAATTGTTGACTGAATATGAAGACATAATCTCATATAATGTGCTTAATGGATAACCGTATGTAAGAAGTATTGGTCATTGCATGGATCTAATTCTTTAAGACAGTTTTCCTAATAAACCAGCACAACAGATGACACCTGTAGAGAATGAAGAATTGAATAGACAAGTGCAAGAGTTGTTGAGGAAAGGTTTGATGAGAGAAATTTTGATTCCTTGTGCAGTACCAATAGTATTAGCACCAAAGAAGAATGGAGAAGTAGTAGAGAATTGGTAAGTAGAACTATCAATGTGAGCTTGTGATAGATAGTATAAAAAGATAACCTAAAAAAGTTCTATACACAGGCTCGTATGCCTGGAATGTAAGAATGCATGTTGCAGATGCATTTTACTTGATGATAATAAGAAGGCAGATCTTGCATATCTCTCCCTTATTTTTTATTGCTTTCAATGTGTGACTCTTGCTACAAGGATTGGAGTGACTTCATTGAAGTTCCTCCTATCCTCATGTACTGATTCAAGAGTAATTAATAATATTACAATGAAGTATAGGGTTTCTTTGCCTAGGATGGATGATATAATGGATTGCTTGAGTGGAGAAAGTTATTTAACAAAGATTTATCTAAAGATTAGTTATCATCATATTAGAATTAGAGAGGGTGATAAGTGGAAGACAACATTCTAGACAAATGAAGGATTTTATAAATGGTTGGTGATGCCTATTCGATTGACTAATGCACCAAGTACATTGATGGGACTGATGAATTAAGTATTGAAGAAATTCTTGGATAAGTTTATGATTGTTTACCTTGATGGAAATCTGATTTTTAGTGAGAGTGGGGAGGATCATTTTTGCATCTGATACAAGTGTTATAGAGCTTAAGGGAAGAAAAGTTGTTGATAAATATAAAGAAGTGTTATTTCATGAAGGAAGAGATAGTGTACTTTGATTTTGTGGTATGAGTGGAAGGATTAAAAATGGATCCTGAGAAGGTTAAAAAAATTATTGAGTGGCCTACACCCAAGAGTGTTGGAGAGGTAAGATTATTTCAAGGATTGGCTAGTTTCTACTGGAAGTCTATTAGGAACTTTAGTTCAGTTTGTAATCCTATGTCAAAGATAATGAGAGGAGCTAGGAAAGAATTTAAGTGGATACATGGAGCACAAATGAGTTTTGAGTTTGTATATGGTGATCAATGGTAAACCAGAAAATCACTCATGTCCATTGGAAAGGGACCCTAAAATGTGATCCCATTTTGGACTAGATCTTATCAGCATAACCTAAATAGATGAAGGGATGCTAATGCATGATCTAGTCTTGGAAGGAATGTTTGATTTTAGGGTCTCACTTTCTATTTTATATAAGGAAGCATATGATAGAAATGAAATATATACAAGTAAAGTAAAGAAAACACTAATGATAAACATCAAGATATCAGATCTAGTGTATCAAAGTAAGTGCTAAAAGGGAAGAAGGATGATGAATAAATTTCCTTGAAATCTAGTAGAGGATGTAACTTTAGATCTGTAGAAACTCTGTTAGACTACACTAAAACTAGAAATAGATTGGGATCCAGAAAGCTACAGGATCGAACTCTCTACTATGAAAATTTGAGTGCTGGAGGAACAAGTCGAACCTGGTTTGACCTATACCCAGGTATAGGTCGAAGGTGGTTTGAACTATACCCTGGAGGGCTGAATTTGAAGGTCTCGGGACTATGATCAATATTGCACTTCCAGATCTGGAATTCTAAATCTGAAACTCTATGAATCTGCACTTGCACATAAGAGAAGGGGAAATTGTTGGGGGAAAGGGGCTTGCCTTGGTCAAGCCTCCATTTAGGAATTAACCTTGATATGATAATTAAAGCATGTAAAATAAGACAAATGTAAATATTCACCTTTGTATCAAACCCTTGTGGATGGATACAGATCTTCTATATCCACAAAGATGCACACTTGCTTGATTAAATGTGTGTTGATAGGATGTAGGATGTCTTCACCAATGCAATAGATATACACTTTCCAAATCATAGGTCATGGATGTATGTATGCTTGATATTCTTGAGATGAATGAAGAATGGATATGGATCCTCTATCTCAATTGGGAATTCCTCCTCTACTCCATCATGAGAGAGTGATTCACACAATATAATAATTCCTTGGAATGGATGAATAGGATATAGTCTTCAAATCTTGGAGCCAAACCCTTGCTTGCTTGAAATCTCCTCAGAATTTAATGCTTGCATGTAGATTATATTATAGGATTTTAATAGATGGAAATGAAGGAAAGAGATCTCCTTTTATAGAGATTTAGGATTCCAAATTCACAAAGGCCGACCTAAGTAGGTTAAAAAATGAAAATACTTTGCATCAGGCCCGAAACCCACCAAATTTAAAACCACGAGGTATATGTCAAAAGTGGTTCAACCTATACTTAGAAGGGTAAATTTTGAGGTATATTTTGTGGGTTCCAAGAATTATTAAGAGGCTTGGGAAAAAATGGAGAGAAAAACATGAAAATCAAGCGTAAATGCATCTAAAATTGAGGAGTCAAAAAAATGGGGCCCAATAGGTCCTAGAGCTTCCAAATTATTGGTTGCTAAATTTTTAGTCCTATACATTTATCCCCTACTTTAGCAGGAGTATGAGATAATCTCATGCTCAAGGTAGAGTAGATAAAATGCATAATATGATCTCACCAAATTTAAGGAGACGAGGAAAATATCAAGCCACCAAGTGACTTAAGTCCTCAAAAAATACAAAACTAAGATGAGAGAGAGAGAGAGAGAGCCCCAATAAGATTGTATGTCTCAATGTGAACCATAAGAAGAAAGAAAAGTGTGGCCACCATGCCCAGTAATATTGTGTCTTACTATGCACCACTCACAAAAAGCATTACAAAAAGATGGCATTGAAAGTTCTAGTAGGGTTTGTGTGTCATGCTAGTCAATCCATCTAGGATCTGTCCTTAGAGATTGTATCTCAAAAAGGGATCCAAAAAAGAGTGATTTTTCCCTAAGGATTGTATGTCCATAAGGGATCAAAAGGAAAAGGAGGGATCTATCCTTAAGGATTGTATGTCCATAAGGGATCCAAAAATGTAAAGCATCATAAAAAGATAGTGCGTGTGTGCAAAATGTGAGCAAAGTGTATGCTGCCATGTTAAAGTTGTTGCAAATTTCTTAATAGGATAAATGGATTTAATGGAGCATGCATGCATCCTCTTGAAATGTTTTCACTGTGAAATGCCCCCAAGAAAGGACAAATCAAGGGAAATGAGCACATGACAAAAGAAAAAATGAAAGGGATCTACCAACTCTGGGGTCATTAGGTCATATGATAATTCATGTATATCATAATTATATCAAAATGAACTGTCATCATCCCCCAAAGGAAGTATAACTACAACACAATGGATGAAAGGCATGCAAGAGTTACAAAGAAGAGTCTTTTTAGCTTGCATCAAAGAGACCAAAAAGAATAGGTGTTGCCTCTTTGCATCATCCCAAGTCGACAACACAAAGGCACATTTATGAAAAATGACACGTGTACAACATATAGAATAAGTAAGATAAAAATAGAAGAATGATTATGTCATGGTGATTCCTTTATCACCTTACGCCAACAGAGAAACAAGGGTCATTTAAAGAAATCTAAACAAGACATAAAACAAGAAGCACATCATAGGGGAAACACATCATGATAAACAAGAAAACAAGAAAATAAACGAAAGGATCTTCCGCTCAAGAGGAGATAGTCAAGTGTATCGCCTTTCCCCATATCTCGGTCCTGTTATGCTCTGCATCCCTGTCCCTACATTTTGTGTGCAAAATGTTGGGTCCCCCTTTTTGTTTTCTGATTTTGGCTCTCGCCTTGTTTGTTGCCTTTGTTTCTTTGTTTTCCTTCTCTAGGTTTTTTATCCCACAGTGTTGGTTTTGCTTTTGTTTTCGTTCCTCATGTCTCCAGGACCCGGTCCCGGAGTTGGTCGCTTCTTTTTCTGAGATCCAGATCCTGGACTCTGGGATTCTTTGCCATGATGTTTTCTTTTCATAATAAGGTATGGTTGCACGGAATCCCCAGACCTGGAGTCCTGAGGTCTACCTATTCCAGAATTTGCGGAAGGAAAGGTAACTTGATTTTCACCTTGGGTATAAATAGGAATCACCTATCATTTTCATAGTTACCGCGATTAAAACACTAAAGTGATTTCAGAGCGATTCAAAGGTGATTTAAGTGCGAGTTATTCTGATTAATTCTGGGAAATTGCAAGTTGTTTTCGGTGCTGGTTGGTGATCATTTGGAGGTGGATATTTTTGCAAAGCATCTAGGGTGCCTTTCCTTATTCGCCTTTCTTCAGATTTCAGGATGGTGCTCCTGTTTCTTCTTCCATTTTTCTACTTTTTTTCGTTGTGTTTTTGGTTTGTGTTTCTGCTTTGTTTTGTTTTCATTTTGCTCTGCGTCCTCGTTGTTTGGTTCACTGACCATTGGTGGGTTGGCTCTACCAGAGGGTTGTCCACCCTCTGTGCATGTGTAGGATAATGTAGATATTGTACATTTTATACATTGTCGGCTTTGTTTTGTTAGGATAGCTGCTCTGCGTCTGTTGTTGATATGTATATTAGTGTATTTAGTGTATATCCTTTCATTTCCATGTATATACCTTTCAGACCTGTTGTGCATAGATGTATATTTTGTGTATATTCATCTGGTTTCACACCGAGCTCGCCGTGCTTCATCTCTATTTTATCCAAGTTTGCGAGCTTGTTCCAAGCAGAATACCACCTAGTTGAAACTCGGCTCTCGACTGGTTTCAACTAGGTGGATTTCTCTCTCCTCAGTCATGTCGGCCTCTATTTCATTTATGTCCCATGTATGCATTTAAGGTTGTCCAAGTGGCCTCCACTTTTCACGTGTTCAGACAGTTGGCGCTATCATCGCCATAACTCCCCATTTATTGCATGGCCATGTGACGTCCACGTGGGCCCGATAGCTCACTTGTCGCTCACACCTTCCAATGGTTAGTTTTTCAGACCATGGGTCTCTTGTCTTCATCCAACCCAAATCTTACCTCTATTAAGTATGTTGGAACCCCCGGGCCCGAATAGTGGTTAATTCCCTAAGTTTGCAATATATATATATATACCTTTCTGGGATTTTTGACCTAAACTAACTTTTCAAGAAAAGAAAGTGCTTCGGTGGTAAGATCTCCGAATCCATGAATATTATTTATCTACAAATTTTTACGGTCGCCTTGCCTTGCAGGTTTTCAAAGAAACATACCTTAAATATGTCTGAGGCTTCCGCATCTTCACCACCTGAGAGTCTGGAACTTCCCTCCATGACGGTCACCAGGGCAGCCGTCAGATCCAAAATGGAGAGGGCCTTAGAAAAATTACCTCTCAACATGAAGTACCTGAAAGACAATACCATTATGGGATCAAAGATTGAGTCCCAAGTCCAGTTGATTACCGACACTAGCATCAGAATGTGGGCCGAGATGCAGGCCCTGGTCAAGATAATGTTCATTCAGTGACAGTCCGGGGATCCATTGGTGATCAGCATCGGGGATTCTGAGATCCTAAAGGCCACTTGTTTCCCATGCTCGGTGTAGGCCCTGAAGCTTATTCTTACTCTTGCAACACATTACAACTCCTCTATCTGGGCTGTGATGCTTGCAGCCTTGGTCCCGATCGGATATCCCAACCCTATGGTGTCTCTCGACGCTGCTACTTTTTGGGTAGGTTTGGGGATTCCTCAGTTTGATAACCCAACTATCATTACCATATCTGATGCCTTAGCACAATTTTAGTAGCTGGAGGTCGCAGCCTGGCAATACATGAACAACCATTGGCTCAAGACTCTAAAGAGGGACCCCAAGAAAATGAAATTAGAAATCCCCCGGTCTGGGTTTAAAGAAAGTATCCAGATGAGGATGATAGCACTATGCCAGATTTTTGGGCAACCCCATACCCAAGACTTCTAAGGGTGGATGTACTACTTTTTGCTTAGCATCACCATCAGCAAGGAATACTTTGATTGGGCCTCCATTATTTCCAACCATGTAGATTCTTAGTTTTTTTAGGTGATCCAGAAGCACAAATTCTATATGACCTCTTATGTTCTCTAGACCTTAGCGCAACAACGACCCGTCACCAATGGGCTACTCACATTGGGTGTACTTGGGATCAGCCCAGATTAGAAGGCTCCCTAGGATTATTTCCCACAAATTCAATGGGAGGCTAGTTTCCCTAGTTTCTGTGAGGTGAATGATGCCTTCATCTACTACAACCTGCTTACACCTACCCGGGATGTAGGGTACCACCTCTCCAAGGAGGCAATGGATCTGGTCAGAAGTTATGGCCATTACTACATCCAATTCCAGTAGCATAACTACATAAGGATAACCGGCTTCTCCAGGAAGCCTTACTTGTTGTCCAAACATTGTGGGAACAAGATAATCCTCTTAGAATATTGCAGAAAAATATTGGAGCTGCACGCCTTGTACGCTTTAAAGAAGGTGACAAATGTCCAATTCCTAATCACTTTTGGGAATTACTCATGTAGTCTGGCCGCAGCCAAGGAGGCAGACAACGAGCTCAAGAGCCTAAACTTGGCATAATTTTATCTAGCGCGGAAGAACTTTGATCTGCTTGGCAAAATTGCATTGGCACTTCCCCGTGCATCAGAGCCCCACCAATATCATATGGAGGACTTCTGGGAAGATTTCCAAGATGATGTTGAAGTTTGGAGTCAGCATTACATTAGGATGACTATGAGGATGATGGAAAGGTTGAAGCTCTAAAAATTTCCAGATGACTTCTCAGACACCGGACCCACAATAGATTACCAATACAAGGCAAAGGGATTGACAAGATAGCCCTCCCACCGATAGACTGGGATGCCCAGGAGGGGCCTACCATTGAGGAAATCACTCGCAACATGGTCAAGCACAGCCATGAATAATTTAAGAGAGTATGCCCTGGGAGTACCCATAGGGTTGTCCCGACGATACAAAAGCTGACTTCCGGGGCCGGAACCTCTTCACAGGGAGGGGATAAAGGAAAAGGAATAATGAGAAATCCAACCCTATAGGAGACCCCCATAAAAGAACAACTAAAATAGTCGATAGTGGCCTCCAATAAAATGAGGGAGAAATTAATCACACGGTTGGCCACTCTAGTGCTCATGACTGGACCTATCCGTCCTCCCTCTTCCCCTTCACTAGCAGCATTAATTCTCAGGGCAACAAAAATGGATCCAGAAGAGGAGTGGGCAGCCCTAAGGGATGTGGGGCCTCCTTTGGTCACCAAGTGTAAGAAAAGGCTTAATCCAAAGCCAAAGACAGAACCGAAGCTCAGGATGCCGCAAATCCCACAAGTAGAAATCCTTTCTTTCGACTCCCCGGAGCCAGAGAAAGAATCAGAGCATGCTCATGTCTTAGAAAATCCTCCCCCTCAAGAAGAATTTGATGATGTATTTAGAACTAACAAGCTTGGAAATTTGCAGGGAGACATCATGCAGCTGGAGGTAGAAATCCCAAAGTAGGAGGAAGCTCCAGAACAGGAACCTGCGCAAGAGCAAGAGGTACAAATGAAAGAAGATATGCGAGTGGAATAAGAGATTGCCTCCAAAGTCTTGGAAATACAAGATGTGGGAGTTTCAGGCCAACAAAAGCAAAGTTAACAAATGGCATCAGTTGGGGAAACTGGACCCACAAGAACAACCCTGACCACAACCGCCATGTTCCAAACGCCACTCCCAAAGGTAACATTTGGGGAGGTAATCACTGCAACCCAAACATTGAATCTCAGCCCATTGCCTCCCTCACTACCAAAGGATATACCAATGGAAGAAGACACCACAAAAATAGAGGCTGAGGAAGAATAGCAACAGGAAGAAGAAGAAAACCCCGGGGCAACCAATGAGGACCCAAATATTGCTAAAGATATAGATAACAAACCAAAGGACACAGGCATCACCAGAGAAAATATCGCTGATGAGATAGAAAATACAGGGAAGGAGCCAGACAAGGCTCATACTATTGAGGGGGCACAACAAGATGTTGGGGAAAAGTCACAGGAGCAGATCTTGGCTGCAAAGCCACCCCCACCACCACAGTGGTTGGTGGAATCTTGAAAGAGAAAAGCCCCATCAACACCCAGAGCCCATCTTTCTTTGGTGAAGATGATGGCTCAGGCACATAACCCGCCTAAGGTTAAGAAATCCCAGATGGTTCACACTCTTCAAACCAAGCCGGGCGGAGAAACGGTCGCAGTAATCATGACCCCTTCCCTAGATGCAGACGAGGCAATGGATGAGGCTGAATATTATAATGTCACAGAGGTGTCGCTGGGGAAGAGAGGAAAATAGGGCGAATTGAACCTATTGAAAGAAGCAGCCAAGGCAATGGAGGCTCGCTACAAAAAAGAAGCTCAAAAGTTCAAGGCAGAAAAAGAAAAAAATGCAAACCTCATGGGGTCGCTAACTTAGCTGGCCCGGCCTATTAGTGTTATTCCTCCGGGGGCCTCTACATTAGATGTACCACTTCTGCAGAGCGATATAGACTCATTACGGGCAATGAAGAAAAAGGCCCAAGTGGTTGATGAATGGGTCACCTTGAAGTTGGGAAATGTCTAGCGTTTCCTCGTGTCCACACTCCCGGACCTATATGCGGCCCGCCATGTATTACATCACACCGAAACCACCATCAACATATGGGAGGGAGACATTGAGAATTATGAGGCATGGAAAGTTGAGTTAGAGGAAATCATCGACCTCGGAGAAGAGATTGTTTCTGAGTAAGAAATTTTAGGGGAAGAGTCATTTGATTTCGTGAGAACCCATCACTCCAGAGTTGACCTCACATTTGGGGTACTCAAGAAAATGGTGGGGAATCTGTGTGATAAGGTCAATGTGGTACAATATTATTTCAATTTATATAAGTCTTTTGTTTCAAAGGTCTCTGGAGCTGATCCGTTCAGCACCGACACATGCACGCCGGAAGAATATGTTTTGGGGAAGTTTGATGAATTAATGGAATCAAGGTATCAATCCATGGAGGGGATAGACGGAGCTAAAATGATGCAAATAAATTGCATGGTGCTTAGTGGCCACGATGCGACAAAGATGGCCAATGAATTTAAGGGAAATGTTCTTGACCTAGGAGAACATATTGAGGTGGCTAAGTACCAGTAGTCTGGCCTTAAATACATCGATGAAGATGGAATTTCCCATCTCCTCCAGACCTTCAATGATAGTAAGCAACAATAGAGATTCGCCGAGGGCCAGAGAAAACCTTCAAGGAAAATTTTGTATTCTTTATTCCTTCAGAATGCAAGTTCCCAGATCCTGGAATTCCAGATCCCGCATTTTTGTATTCTTTAAAGTGACCTGTGTCCCAGTCCCCAAGGCCAAGTGATCACTTTCAAAGCAGTTAATAAAGGTTGTCAAAAAGTGGATGGCTACATCAAGGCACGTCAGATCGGTGAGAGGTTTTCTGACAGGTGGTCTTCCCAAGGCATCGCTTCAATGTTACACCTGGTGCATCAGGGATAGGGCACTGCTTTTCCCATTTATGAGGCATGTAGCCTCAGTCCTCGGGGGATCGGATTTCTTCCTTCTCTTTCTTGGATCTCTTCTCGAGGCTGATTCTTCCACTCCACCTTTCTTGTCTTATTCTTCTGACATGACAGGCCTTTTCCATCTCTAGGTCTTTTGTAGAGTGGTGCAGGTACTACCGGCCACTAGATAATGTATTTTATTGTAAAGTGTAACATAATTTAGGGTTAGGGTTAGATAGAAAGATGTGTATAAATAATAAGTCCTACCTCATTCCAAGGGTCAGCAAAATTGATGATTTTGTAGTCCATAGTTAATAGCAATCTGGTTTTCTCAGTTCTTAGTTGCAGAGCTCAATGCTCCATAGTTTCTAAGTTTTCAGTAGTTAGATGCTTCCTTGGAGCCACCATTGTACCATGCACCAGTGCTTGCTGGAAGAGATGTTAATGAAGAAGGAAGAATTTTCTCAATGATGTTGTTGATGTTCTGTCTTCTAGGTTAACGATATTTTATGCTTTATGTTCTTCATGTCCTTTCCTCTGATACTTAAAGTAGATTAATGACCTCCTTTCCTTTGCTACTGATAAATATGAACTGATGGTTGTGTATTTCTTCGGTATTTAGTGTAGTGTGTTAGAGCATTGTTGATGTCTTGAATATCTAGTATAACTATAGATAGATGAAATATTTCTAACTTTGCAGTATCTTTTCTAGTTTATTTGTTAAGTGAATGTGTGCTTGTGGGAACCCCCCACTTACTTGAATCTTTGGAGAGAACGAGTTGAAGATAACCAGCTATCCCCCTCAAAAACAATCATATCTCCCAACCAAGCCCCGCACCATCGAGACCTGACTCTCACGTGCTTGGAGGCCTAAGGAATCTCATTTCCTCAGATAACCTTTACAGGCAAAGTTGGCCGGTACCACAATACTCGGTGAAAACTTACCTCTGTTGGCAGACCCGATCACAATAGTCTCATCAACAGAAACTAGCGCTAGAAGGAGGGTATGAACTCGTCCCCATCTCAGGATTCTGATTTTACACCTCCCGAGGGTTCCCCAAGCCATAGTTTTAGGAATCAAGCCTTCAGTGGGATTGGGTCTTTCTCCCCAATGAGATTTGAAAGAATCCTTAGATCAGCCCCTATCCCTGGAAGGTTTGTCGAACTCAAGCCTCCTTCTCGAAAGAAGCGGGCCCCAAAAACCACACCAGCCACTATTTTCTGGGGGTCTAGCATACCACAAAATATCCAAACTTCCCAGACAATCTTGGGGATCAATTTTCAACCTACTCAAAATTCAACTCCCCAAATGGTTGCATATTTTGGAAATATCGGGTCCCCTATGGGAACTTTTCTGGGCACAACTAACGATTTACCCTCGCACCTAAAAAAGATTTTCCCATGATACAAGCACTAGGCTCACGAACTGCAGAAGAACACTTGCAGGCATACAAAGATGCCACAAACTGACACTGGATCCAACATGAAGATGTTGTGACCTAGATGTTTCCCCTATCCCTAGGATAGGGTGAATTGAACTGGTACCTTAACCTTCCCACCAACTCCATCAATAGTTGGTGGGACATGGAGGATGCCTTCTTGGCTACCTTTTGCATACACATGGACCCAGCTTGGTCCCACAGCCAGTTCATTTCCATCAGAAAGGAACTGAATGAACCCCTTGCAACATTTAATCACCGGTTCCAACGCGCCCTGAAGTGGTGCACGGGTCCTTTCATTCCATCCACGGAAGTAACCATACAAACCTATCTCAATGCGATGGACCCCTTCGTTGCCACTCTCCTCTAGAGAACAACCACCCCAGGCGACTGAGATACTTTGGCAAAAGTTTACAACCTGGCTTTAGAGTTGTCCCGTGGCCTCAACAAATCCCTAGGAGGGATTTGACAGAATACGCCATTCAACATGATCCCCGACAGAACTGCGTACACTGGGGGATATAACCCCAATCTGGCAATGGGTGCCCCCACGATGGTCATGACTCCCCTGCCACCGCCGATAGACCAACAGGCCCAGTATGTTTATCCATCATAGACTCAGACAATATCGGGTTTGGAATCTTTCCCTTGGAACTGGCCGCAGCAAACATAACCTCAAACATAACCACCCGGAGTGCCCTTCTTTCAATCATCCGTAGCTAGAAGATTTTTGCCCTTCACTCTGGCTAATACTGCTACCTTCCCTTGGAATTAACAATAAAAACTGTCACATTGTGACACAAACACTCAGTTGACCGTCGAGGTTGAATCCCTCCAGCGAATGTTGTCCACCCTGACTGTGGACATGGGTCAACTGAAAGCGAGGTCTTATGCACCCCAGAACTCCAATTCTCAAAGAGGGAATATTTTCTTCAGCCAACGAAACAACAACGCCAGAGAAAGAAAATTCAACAACGGGCCTTGGCCCAACCAACAGTAATTGAACAATAATGCGAACACCAAAGGTCTGCCTCTGAAGCAAAATGCCAATCAAAGTGGTACTGGACTATCCCATTTCACACCAGTCATAGACTTCTAGCCCAAGACCAATTGGTGTACATTACATGACATAGGCTCCCAAAACAAGGTAAACTATGCCACGCTGGAGAAATTCATCATGATCTCCCAGCTGGACAAACAACAAGCGTCTGACCCTACTCCTCCAGAGCCTCCTGTGTAGGAGCCAACTCATGGTGCATTCACCTGTGAGACCATCTTCTTTGGATCCTCTAGAGAAAATGAAGAAGAATCTGAGTTGTAGGGATTCTTTGATGAATCGATTCTGGCCTTTCAGGCCAATGCCTTCACCAACCCACGACCTCCCTACAACACTCAGAGCCAGGTTGGTAAAGGACCAGTTTACACGCCGACACCTCCTACTAAGGATACTCCTCCCTGGGACAATACAACTGACTGACCTGTCCCTCCAAAAGGTTCTAGCTCTAACCAAGCAAAAGACCTGGATGAGGGAAGCCACCAATTTCTGAGAGGAAGATTTGACATCACAAGGGTGTTAGAGAAAACCACCACCTCCATGACCTTGATGGAGGTTTTGCTAAACTGTCCTGAGTAGAAGAAGTCTCTTCTGAAACTCTTGGGAAACCTAGAAGTTGTCAGCCGCCTGCCCAAGACGGTCTCTTTCAAGGACGTCAACGCGACTGTCTTTCAGGGAAATAATGAAGATTCTCCATTCCTACTAGGCTTGAACATACAAGGCAAAAACATACACAACTGCCTAGTGGATTCTGGGGCTTCGGGCAACATCATGCCCCTATCCATATGCTAGAAGCTCAGATTCTGACCCACCCCATCTAATGGCATAGTAATTCAACTGGATAAAACTACTGTGAAAATGGTGGGTGAACTAAAGAATGTCAAGATACAGCTCATCCAGGACCCCAAAATAGCTAGCATAATCAATATTCAAGTAGTGGACATCCTAGAGACTTACGGGATGTTATTAAGTCAGAACTGGTCTAAGTCATTGAATGGATACTTTTTGACTGACTTCTCCCACTTATGGCTCCCTTGGGAAGGAGAATCAAATAAAATCTGGGTTGAAAGTGAACCCCAGATGAAGTAGGCCCTTACCGAAGTCAGTAGGGTTGAAGAGGTCTTATTCTCTGAGACTTCCCCCGGGTTCTACCAACCCTTTGAAATCTTAATGTTCGATTTTACCCCGGGAGAAGATCCCATAGTCCTATAGAGAATCCAAGACCTAGAAGAAAAATTGAGGGTTGAAGTCAATTCTCAAGGTGCCATATTGACCCCCGCTACACTCTTGTCTAGCACTTGGTGCCGGGTACACTATCAGAAACATTAAGATCTAGAGTGCGAGCCTTGCATTTCCATCGCTACCTGACACATTGATGCCTTCCAGAATAAAGAACATACAACTGATTCCCTGAAACCTAGTATTCCTACTGGAAGCACTTTTCCAATGCCATTTCCCCAAGGATCTCAATCCCAAACCACTCTGGAGGCAAACCTCACCCATGCACCCCCAGTGCAGGAGGAAGCTCCTCCCAAGTCTCCCAAAGATAACCTAAAAGTTGCTCCATCTCCCCAGCTCCAGACTACAAGCAACAACTTGTGGACCCTTAAGTTTGACGGGTCCCGGTCCAAACAAGGCTATGGGGTTGGAGTAGAATTAATCAACCCGTGAGGGAAATCCTTCCTTGCATCCTACAGGCTGTAGTTCAAATGCACAAACAATGTTACGGAGTATGAGGCTTTGGTCCTTGGACTCCTATTTGCATTAAGAAAAGGGATCAACCGCCTCCGGGCTCTGGGTGATTTAGAGTTGATTGTCAAACAAGTCCAGAGTCAGTACACATTTCATGATAAGAGGCTGGCTACATACTACAATTGGGCATGGAGCCTTATTGAAGATTTTAATGCCTTCGGCATCGATCTTATTCCCCAGCGATGAAATTATGTCTTGGATGCCCTTGTTGTTTCTGCCAACACACTTGAGCCCATGGCCTGCTCACGACTCTGGAGATTTTCTGTTGAGATGATCCCCACCCTATCCATTCCAGATAATATCACCCACTTTTAAGTTTTTGAAGACGATCAGCATATCCTGGCCTTCATGGCCAATGTTGGTGTCTTCAAGGACCAGATAGTGGAGGAACAAGACCACGATGATACTGGGCAGGGTGATGAAGATGATGGGATCATGGACCTACCTACCAACACTATCTTGAAGGGGATGGTCGTGCTTGAATGTATCTTTGACTCAGACCCTCGGGGCTGGGAAAAGATATCATCCTCCTCTGAGGGAGTAAAATTCAAGAAAGTAAACATTGGCTAGCCCGGTGAAGAAAAGATGATACACATTGATACTTCCTGCTCCCCTGAGGAGAAGGAAAAGATTCTTGTGATTCTCCAAGAATACATAGACGTGATCGCATGGGGATATGAGGATTTAAAAAAATATGACACATCTATTATGACCCATACTATCCCCTTGAAACCTGATGCTAAGCATTTTTGACAAAATAAATGCCCAGTCAACCCGCTAATTAAGCCTCTGATTCATCAAGAGGTGGAAAAACTATTATCAGTCTAGATAATCTTCCCAATCTGGCATACTATGTGGGTTGCCAATTTGGTCCCTATTAGAAAGAAGAGTGGTTAAATTTGCCTTTGCGTGAATTTTTGAAATTTGAATAGAGCCTCCAAGAAAGATAATCACCCTCTCCCCTCATTAGATGAGGTGTTGCAGATAGTGAATGGGTCACAAATGATGTCTTTCTTGGATGGATACTCCGGACACAACCAAGTCATGGTTAAACATGAAGATAGAGATAAAACAACATTCCCCACCAAGTGGAGAACATTTTCATATCAAAGGATGCCCTTTGGCTTGATTAACGCAGGGGCCAAATTTCAAAAGGCTATGGACATTACGTTCGAAGGCCTTGTGAATCGGTGCATAATCATCTACATAGATGATTTGACTATCTTTTCCCAGGACAGGCATGACAATTCTGCCCACCTCACCCAGATTTGTGAGAGATGTTGCCGGTATGGAATATCCCTCAACCCCAAGAAGTGCATATTCAGGGTCACTGAAGGGAAGTTTCTCAGGCACATTGTCTCTGAGAAGGGTATTTCTATTGACCTAGAGAGAGTTGAAGTGCTGCTAAATTTACAAATGCCCTGCAGCAGGAAAGAGATGCGATCTTTCTTCGAAAAGATCAACTTTGTCTAGAGGTTCATCATTGGATTCACCGAGATAGTCAAGCCACTCAATGAAATGATGAAAAAAGATACCAAGATTGAGTGGAGTCCTGAAGCGAAATGAGCATTCACCCAAATTAAATAGACGATAACGGAGGCACCCATTCTGGCTAGCCCAGACTACTCCCTCCCATTTTATATTTACTCCTTCGCTTCATCGCATTCTACCACGACATTATTGACTCAAAAGGTCAAGGGGGAAGAACAACCCATAGCTTTCATGAGCTCCCCCTTTAAGAATGTTGAAGTCTGGTATTCATCATTGGAAAAGTAGGCCTTTGCTCTTGTTCATGCCATGAATAAATTCTGGCATTACATTCTCCAAAGCAAGGTGCATGCTATCATCCTGAACCAGGCTATGAAATCTCTACTGATGTAGAGTGAATTGGGTGAAAGATAGGGAAAATGGATGGCCATCCTCCAGGAATATGACTTGAAAATGCAACCCATGAAGATATTTTGAGGCCAGGGACTGAGTCAAGCAAAGGCAGAAGAGACTCCCCACATAGAATGTCAAACTTACATAGTGGAGTCTATCACTCGAGACTCGTGGTACACCGATCTGGTGTACTTATTGTTAAACAAAAGATTCTCAGAGGGGTTATCTCCCAACAAATGTCACACCCTGCAGATGAAAAGCACCCACTTCATGATCAAAAACTCTGCACTTTACCATAGGAATTATGAGGGGGTGTACCTTCGGTGCATTGATAGGGACCAAGCTGTGAAAATGATTGAAGAATTCCATGGGCAGTTTGGAACCAGGCATGGCTCAGCCAAAACCACCGCCCATCAGATCCTGCAGGCTGGATACTATTGGCCTTGCATATTAATATATGTTTACACTCATGTTCGAAGATGCCATACTTCCCAAACCATGACACATCGTGAGCGTAACCTGGCTATGCCTTTACAACCAGTCTTTGAGGCTAGGCCTTTTGCCCAATGGGCATTTGAATTTATCAGGAAAATCAACCCCAACTTGTCTTCCAACCACTGATACATCTTAACTGCAATCGATTACTGCACTCGGTGGTCTGAAGCCATACCTTGCAAAAATAACACATCAGATGTAGTTATCGAATTCCTGGAAGAAAACATCCTCACAAGATTCGGAATGCCCTTCGCTATAGTGTGTGAAAATGGTCCAACATTTTCTTCGGTGCAACTACTTGAATGGACCTATAACCGGAAGATCACTCTAAAGTTTTCCAGCAACTATTACCCCTAGGGGAACAGTGTTCATGAATCAACGAATAAAAATCTACTTGAAGTGATCAAACACCTACTAGAATAGAATCCCTGGGATTGGCACCAAAAGTTGAGATTCGCCCTCTAGGCGGATTGCATTTGAATTAAGGCCACCCTGGGAACATCCCCATTTCATCTGGTTTATGGCCAGAACCCAGTGTTCCCAATCAACTTACAGATCCCAGTTTTGCAGCTTATGCAAGAATTTGGCAACCGAGATAAAATTGTGGAGGTTCGGCTCCTGAATCTGGTGCAGATGGAGGAACAACAAGACGTAGCCCTTAAACATTTCATGTGTCACCAAGCAGTGGTAAAATGATGGTTTGACCGTAGAGCCCAATACAAGGCCTTTCAGATTTTGGACTTAGTCCTTTTGTGGGACAAGGCTCGGGAAAAGAAAGGAAAGCACACCAAGTTTCAATGGCTCTGGCTCGGACCATACCTAATCTCAAAAATCTGTGGGGAAAATACCTATCACCTTAACACCATGACTGGAGAACCTATCCCATTGCGTGTCAATGGATAGTTTCTCAAAAATTACTTTGAATGAGGTCGGTTTGCCCAAAGTTATATTTATGTAAAGTTCTCTTACTTGTAAATATTTATTTCCCAGTGCCTCGTTTGGAGGTACCTTGATTTGTAAATAGTCTTGCTGGCCGTCTTCCAGGACCGCCTTTTTCTTTTTCTTTGCCTTTTCTTTTCTTGTCTTCTTTTCAGGTTCTAGCATTTTTCTCCCCCTCTTGTGAGGACTGGTATGCTTCGCATAACACCTATTCTTCGGAACATTTCCTTTAACATGGTGGTGAACTTAAGAATCTATTGTTAGCATGATGGAATCGGTCCGATCTCCAGAGTTATTTTTCAAGTTTGGTAGTAAATTATGAGTAATCTTCATCGAATTTACCCCCAGAAGTCTGGTAGTCAGTGAAATAAAGAATTAAGGAACAAGTAATCAGACACATCGAGGGTAGATCAGTTGCACTAGTTGGTTGACCCAAGTCTGAACTTTTTAAAGATTCTTTCTGGGTCTGGAGTTTTCCTCCCCCATTCAGCATATTAAGGTAGGTGGAAGGGTGAAGAAGTACCGCCATTAAATTTAGCTAAGCTTAATCCTTATGGTGAAAGAAGTACCGCCCTCCCACCCAGAAACATACAAAATAACAAGAAAAAGAAATGGGACGAAACTCCAGTCTCTGGGAGAAATGAGCGAATTTGATGACTTTGGCGTTTGATATGCTTGGTGCCTCTTCTCTACTTTTTCCAGAGGTCATCAGCTTGATTTCCTTCCAAAGCACACACTTCACCACTGATGAAAGGATCACAGATTAGATCGCGTATGGCCAGATTTCTCAGACGTTTCACACCTTGTGAGAAAGATGCTTTGAGTAATGATTTGTTCCAGTTTTGCTAACTAGAGATTTTGTAGTTCTCAAATGCGCTAAGGCATTTGTCCCAGATAGTCACCATTTTTTATGCTCTGCATCCCCGTCCCTACATTTTGTGTGCAAAATGTTGGGTCCCCCTTTTTGTTTTCTTCTTTTGGCTCTCGCCTTGTCTATTGCCTTTGTTTCTTTATTTTCCTTCTCCGGGTTTTCTATCCCGCGATGTTGGTTTTGCTTTTATTTTTGTTCCTCATGTCTCTGGGACCCGGTCCCAGAGTTGGTCGCTTCTTTTTTTGGGATCTGAATCCTAGACTTTGGGATTCTTTGCCATGATGTTTTATTTTGGTAAGAAGGTATGGTTGCACGGAATCCCTAGGCCCAGAGTCTGGAGGTCTGCCTGTTCCAGAGTTTGCAGAAGGAAAGGTAACTTGCTTTTCACCTCAGGTATAAATAGGAATCACCTGTCATTTTCACAGTTACCATGATTAAAACACTTAAGTGATTTCAGAGTGATTCAAAGGTGATTTAAGTGCGAGTTATTCTGAGTTGTTCTAGGCAATTGCAAGTTATTTTCAGTGCTGGTTGGTGATAATTATGAGGTGGAGATTGTTGTGGAGCGTTTAGGGTGCCTTTCCTTCTTCACCTTTCTTCGGATTTTAGGTTGGTGCTCCTGTTTCTTCTTCAATTTTTCTGTCTTTTTCATTGTGTTTTTGGTTTACGTTTCTGCTTTGTTTTGTTTTCATTTTGCTCTACGTCCTTATTGTCTGGTTCACTGCCTGTTGGTGGGTTGGCTCTGCCAGAGGATTGTCCACCCTCTGTGCAGGTGTAGGATAATGTAGATATTATACATTTTGTACATTGTCAGCTTTGTTTTGTTAGGATAGCTTCTCTGTGTCTGTTGTTGATATATATATTAGTGTATTTAGTGTATATCCTTCCATTTCCATGTATATACCTTTCAACCATGCTATGCGTAGATGTATATTTTGTGTATATTCATCCAGTCTCGCATCAAGCTCACACTGCTTCATCTCTATTTTATCCAAGTTTGCAAGCTTGTTCCAGGCAGAATACCACCTGGTTGAAACTCGACTCTTGGCTGGTTTCAACCAGGCGACTTTCTCTCTCCTCAATCATATCAGCCTCTATTTTATTTATGTCCCACATATGTATTTAAGGTTTTCCAAGTGGCCTCAACTTTTCACGCGTTCAGACAGTTGGCACCGTCATTGCCATAACTCTTCATTTATTACATGGCCACGTGACATCCACGTGGGCCTGACAAGTCACTTTTCACTCACATCTTCCAATGGTTAGTTTTCTGGACCCCAGGTCTCTTGTCTTCATCCAACCCACATCTTACTTCCATTAAGTATGCTGGAACCCCAAGCCCGGATAATGGTTAATTCCCTAAGTTTTCAATATATATATATATACCTTTTCAGGATTTTTGACCTAAACTAAATTTTGAGGAAAAGGATGTGCTTCGGTTGTAAGATCTTTGGATCCCAAAATATTATTTATCTATGAATTCTGATGATCACCTTGCCTTGCAGGTTTTCAAAGCAACATACCTTAAATATGTCTGAGGCTTCTGCATCTTCACCACACAGGAGTCTGAAACTTCCCTCGATGGTGGTCACTAGGGAAGCCGTCAGATCCAAAATGGAGAGGGCCTTAGAAAAATTACCTCTCAGCATGAAGTACTTGAAAGACAATACCATTATGAGATCAAAGATTGAGTCCCAAGTCTAGTTGATTACCGACACCAGCGTTGGAATGTGGGCTGAGACGTAGGCCCTGGTCAAGATAATGTTCATTCAGCGACATTTCGGGGATCCATTGGCGATCAGCATCGGGGATTCCAAGATCCTAAAGGCCGCTTGTTTCCCATGCTCAGTGCAGGCCCTGGAGATTATTCTTACACTTGTAGCACATTACAACTCCTCCGTTCGGGCTATCAGGCTTGCAGCCCCGGTCCTGAATGGATATCCCACCCCCATGGTGTCTCTCGACACCGCTACTCTTTGGGTAGGTTTGGAGATTCCTTAGTTTGATAACCTAACTATCGTTACTAGATCTGATGCCTTAGTGCAATTTCAGCAGCTGGAGGTCACGACCTAGCAATACATGAACAACCATTGGCTCAAGACTCCAAAGAGGGACCCTAAGAAAATGAAATTAGAAATCCCCCGGTCTGATTTTAAAGAAAGTATCCAGATGGGGATGATAGCACTATGCCAGATCTTTGGGCAACCGCATGCCTGAGAGTTTTCAGGGTGGATGCACTACTTTTTTCTTGGCATCACCACCGATAGGGAATACTTTGATTGGGCCGCCATTATTTCCAACCATGTAGATTCTCAGTTCCTTCAGGTGGTCCAGAAGCGCTAATTATATATGACCTCTTATGTTCTCTGGGCCTTAGCACAACAACGACCCATCACCAATGGGATACTCACATCAGGTGTACTTGGGATCGACCCATGTCAGAAGGCTCCCTGGGATTATTTTCAACAAATTCAATAGGAGGCTAGTTTCCCTAGTTTTTGCCAGGTGAATGACACCTTCGTCTACTACAACCTACTTACGCCTACCCAGGATGTAGGGTACCGCCTTTCCAAGGAGGTAATGGATCTGGTTAGAAGTTATGGCCATTACTACATCCAATTCCAGCAGCATACCTACATAAGGATAACCAGATTCTCCGGGAAGCCTTACTTATTGCCCAAACATTATGGGAACAAGATAATACTCTTAGAATATTGCAGACAAATATTGGAGTTGCACGCCTTGTATGCTTTAAAGAAGGTGACAAATGTCCCATTCTCAATCACTTATGGGAATTACTCATGCAGTCTAGCCGCAGCCAAGGAGGTAGATAGCGAGCTCAAGAGCCTAAACTTGGTAGAATTTTATCTAGCATGGAAGAATTTTGATCCGCTTGGAAAAATTGCATTGGCACTTCCCTGGGCATTAGAGCCCCACCAATATCATATGGAGGACTTTTGGGAATATTTCCAGACTGATGTTGAAGTCTGGAGTCAGAATTACGTCTGGATGACTATGGGGATGATGGAAAGGTTGAAGCTCCAAAAATTTCCAGATGACTTCTCAGACGCTGGACCCACAATAGATCCCTAGTACAAGGCAAAGGGGATTGACAAGCTGGCCCTCCCACCGATAGACTGGAATGCCTAGGAGGGGCATACCATTGAGAAAATCACTTGCAATGTGGTTGACAGCAGCCATGAATACTTTAAGAGAGTATGCCACGGGAGTACCCGCATGGCTTTCCCGACGATACAAAAGCTGACTTCCGGGGCCAGAACCTCTTCACAGGGAGGGGATAAAGGAAAAGGAATAATGGGAACTCCAACCCTACAGGAGACCCTCATAAAAGAACAACTGAAAGAGTCAATATCAGCCTCCCAGCAAATGAGGGAGAAATTAATCACACGGTTGGCCACTCCAGTGCTCATGATCGGACTTGTCCGTCCTCCCTCTTCCCCTTCACTAGTAGCATTAATGGTCAGGGCGACATGAATGGATTCGAAAGAGGAGCAGGCAGCCCTAAGGGATGCGGGGCCTCCTTTGGTCACCAAGTGTAAGAAAAAGGCTTAAGCTAAAGCCAAAGACAGAACTAGAGCTCGGGACACCGCAAATCCCACAAGTAGAAATCCTTTCTTCCGACTCCCCGGAGCCGGAGAAAGAACCAAAGCATGCTCATGTCCCAACAAATCCTCCCCCTCAAGAAGAATTTGATGATGTATTCAGAACTGACGAGTTTGGGAATTTGCAGGGAGACATCGTATAGCTAAAGGAAGAAATCCTAGAGTAGGAGGAAGCTCCAGAACAGGAACCTGCGCAGGAGCAAGAGGTACAAATGGAAGAAGATATGGGAGCGGAACAAGAGATTGCCTCTGAAGTCCCAAAAATACAGGATGTGGGAGTTTCAAGCCAACAAAAGCAAAGTGGAAAAATGGTATCAGTTGGGGAAATTGGACCCATGGGAACAATCGTGACCCCAACTGTCATGTTCCAAATGCCACTCCTAAAGGTAACATTTGGGGAGGTAATCACTGCAGCCCAAACGCTAAATCTCAGCCCATTGCCTCCCCCACTACCAAAGGATATACCGATGGAAGAAGACACCCTAGCAACAGAGGCTGAGGAAGAACAACAACAGGAAGAAGAAGAAGAAGAAGAAAATCCTGGGGCAACCAATGAGGACCCAAATATTGCTGAAGATATAGACGAAAAACCAAAGGACACAGGTATCACCGGAGAAAATATCGCTAGTGAAACAAAAAATACAGGGAAGGAGCTAGACAAGGCTCATACTATTGAGGGGGCACATCAGGATATTGGGGAAAAGTCACAGGAGAAAATCTTGGCTACAAAGCCACCCCTACCGCCACAGTGGTTGGTGGAATCTCAAAAGAGAAAAGCCCCATCAACACCCAGAGCCCATATTTCTTTGGTAGAGCTGATGGCTCAGGCGCAGAACCCGCCTAAGGTTAAGAAAGCCCGGACGGTTCACACTCTTTGAACTGAGCTGGGCAGAGAAATAGTCACAGTAATCACGACCGCTTCCCCAGATGCAGATGAGGAAACAACTGAGGCTAAAGATTATAATGTCACAAAGGTGTCACTGGGGAAGAGAGGAAAACAGGGTGAATTGAACCTGTTGAAAGAAGCAGCCAAGGCAGTGGAGGCTCACTACGAAAAAGAAGCTCAAAATTTCAAGGCAGAAAAAGATAAAAATGCAAACCTCATGGGGTTGCTGACTGATCTAGCCTGGCCTATTAGCATTATTCCTCCAGGGGCTTCGACATCAGATGTACCACTTCTATAGAGCGATATAGGCTCATTACGGGCAATGAAGAAAAAGGCCCAAGTGGTTGATGAATGGGTCGCCTTGCAATTGGGAAATGTCCAGCATTTCCTAGTGTCCACACTCTCAGACCTATATGCGGCCCGCCACGTATTACATCAAGCCAAAACCACCATCAACATATGAGGGGGAGACATTGAGAATTATGAGGCATGGAAAGTTGAGTTATAGGAACTCATCAGCCTCAGAGAAGAGATTGTTTTCGAGTCCAAAATTTTAGGGGAAGAGTCATTTGATTTCGTGAGAACCCAGCACTCCAGACTTGACCTCACATTGGGGGTACTCAAGCAACTAGTGGGAACTCTGCGTGATAAGGTCAATGTGGTACAATATTCATTCAATTCATACAAGTCTTTTGTTTTGAAGGTCTCCGTAGCTGATCCGTTCAGCACCGACACATGCACGCTGAAAGAATATGTTTTGGGGAAGTTTGATGAAGTAATGGAATCAAGGTATCAATCCCTGGAGGGGATAGACAGAGCTAAAATGACATGAATAACTCGCATGGTGCTCAATGGCCACGATGCGGCAAAGATGGATGATTAATTTAAGGGAAATGTTCCAAACCTAGGAGAATAGATTGAGGTGGCTAAGTACCGGTTGTCTAGCCTTAAAGACATCAATGAAGATGGAATTTTCCATCTCCTCCAGACTTTCAATGACAGTAAGCAACAATAGTGATTCCCTGGGGGCCGGAGAAAACCTTCAAGGAAAATGTTGTATTCTTTATTCCTTCGGAACACAAGTTCCCAGATCCCATAATTCCAGATCCCACATTTTTGTATTCTTTAAAGTGACCCGTGTCCCAGTCCCCAAGGCCAATCGGTCACTTTCAAAGTAGTTAATAAAGGTTGCCATAAAGTGGATGGCTACATCAAGGCACATCAGATCAGCGAGAGGTTTTCTGATAGGTGGTCTTCCCAAGGCGCCACTTCAACATTACACCTAGCGCATCGGGGATAGGGCACCACTTTTCCCATTTATGAGGCATGTAGCCTCAATCCCTGAGGGATCATATTTCTTCCTTCTCTTTCTCATCTCTCCTCTCAAGGTTGATTCTTCCACTCCACCTTTCTTGTCTTATTCTTCTGACATGACAGGCCTTTTCTGTCTCTAGGTCTTTTGCAGAGTGGCGTAGGTAGTACTGGCCACCGAATAATGTATTTTATTGTAAAGTGTAACATAATTTAGGGTTAGGGTTATATAGAAAGATGTGTATAAATAGTAAGTCTGGCCTCATTCCAAGGGTCAACAAAATTGATGATTTTTCTTTCCACAGTTAATAGCAATCTGGTTTTCTTAGTTCTTAGTTGCAGAGCTCAATGCTCCATAGTTTCTAAGTTTTCAGTAGTTAGATGCTCCCTTAGAGCCACCATTGTACCATGCACCAGTGCTTGCTGGAAGAGATGTTAATGAAGAAGGAAGAATTTTCTCAATGATGTTGTTGACGTTCTGTCTTCTTGGTTAACGATATTTTATTCTTTATGTTCTTCATGTCCTTTTCTCTGATACTTAAATTAGATTAACGACCTCCTTTCCTTTTCTACTAATAAAATATGAATTTATCATTGTGTATTTCTTTGTTATTTAGTGTAGTGTGTTAGAGCATTGTTGATGTCTTGAACGTCTAGTATAACTATAGATAGATGAAATATTTCTAACTCTGGAGTATCTTTTTCAGTTTATTTGTTAAGTGAATGCGCACTTGTGGGAACCCCCCACTTACTTGAATCCCCAAAGAGAACAAGTTGAAGATAACCAGCTATCCCCCTTGAAAACAGTCACATCTCCCAACCAAGCCCCACACTGTTGAGACCTGACTCTCACGTGCTTGGAGGCCTAGGGAATCTCATTTCCCCAGACAACCTTTACAGGCAAAGTTGGCCAGTACCCTGGTACTCAGTGACAACGTACCTCTGTTGGTGGACCCGGTCACAAGAGTCCCGTCAATAGGTCCATCACATTTAGGGAAGGTGGGGAACTTGCAAGAGGAGAAACATCATGCACAACAGAGGGAACAATAGCCAAATAAGGACCTTGTTATGAAGAGAGGTCAATGTGTTTGTTATTAGGGGTGATAGATAAATATTGTGAAAGAATAGATGGTAAATTATTATCAAGATCAATACTTTCATATATATCATCAAAATCACTAGCATGCATATCATTGTTAGTATCATGAATAGCCTCATCAAGAGTATCTTCTTCATCAAGATTAATTGTAATAGAATCCAAGATACGAATAGCATTGTCATGTTTTTTCATTTTAACTTTGTTTAAATTCACTTCCTCCATAGGCTTGAGCATGGATTGGTCAAAGGAAAGTCATGTATGAGGAGGGGTATGAGGTGAAGAAATGTTTTGAGAAGTACATTCACGGGCTCTGGCATGACATTTTGAATGATGATCATGAGCATGATGACTGCATTTGGTTTTGCAAGATATTTGGGTAGGAATAGGATCAATCAACATCATGTCCTTTTCTTCTATAGGAGGAAGAACTAAAGGAACCACACTAGGTTGAGAGATGATAGGAAGAGGATGTAGATAAGGAAGAATAGATGGCATAGGAAGAAGTCCACGAATAGGATAATCCTTAGGTTTTCTATGTTCAGAAATTTTTTGAATCTTAAAGGCTTGGTATGATCGAAAGAGATAATCAAGACGAACTTTAGTTGGTTGAGGAATGTAAGGCCAAAAGAAATCAAGGTAAAAAAAGTCTCGAGGCATAGAAGGATAATAAATACTATGGTTAACAATCACGATCTCTCCATTACAAGGAAATTTAACACATTTATGAATAGGAGAAGCTACAACATTCATAGAGGTAAGCCAAGGAAGACCAATTTTAACATGAAATTGATTAGAAGTAGGAGTAAGAGTGAAAGTAGTATCCAAAGGTTTAACACCAACTTCCACAAGAAAAGAAATAGAACCATGGGAAGGATAAAGGAAACCATTTCAAGTTTGAATCAAGACATCAGATTTATTATAGAAATATTTATGCAATCATTTACTAAAAATATTATCTTCAGTTATCACATTCACCATGCAAGTGGGATCAATAAGAGTACCATGGGAAGGAATACCAACAACCCTATAAACAATGTAAAGAGGACCATCATGTGCCTTAATTATTTCAGTAGGATAAAAGGTAATGCAATATTGAGGTTGAGGTTGAAGTTTAGGTTGAGGTGGAACATGGTCAATTTGGTTAACAATATGACTAGATTCATCAACTTTCTCCTCATTATCAATGTGCGTGGAGGAAGAAGGTTGTTCAATAGTATTGGTTGAATGAGATGGAAAAGGATTAGTGTATATTTTTAAATTCTGATTAGGAGGTGCAACTAATTTGTTTTGATGGTTGATATCAACATCTACAGATGTAACATTATAATCAATAAGGTCTTGAACCATGTTTTTCAAGGAATAACATTTTTCAATATCATGTCCAGGTTGACGATGGAAATTATAGAAAGGTTTGGGATCAAAGAATCTAGAAGGTGGTTTGGATGGGTCAATTATTTTGATAGGAGGAAGTGTAATCATGTTTGCATTCATTAATTTCAAAATCACATTATGAAAATATTTAGAAAGTGGAGTACAAGTATGAGAAGATCTAAAAATAGAAGACAAAGGAGTCACACCTTTGGATGTTGTTGCCACTTTTTCATCAACTGTGTTGGATGATTTGTTGATTTTGATCTAGTTTTTAGTCTTTTGAAATTTGTTGAAATTGGATGCGACATCAATCTTATCAGTGGAAACATGAGCCATTGGAGTGTTGCTCTCAAAGTTACTCAATTGAAGTTGATAATGATGAAGCACTGCACACAGTTGTGAAAAGGAAGAGAACTTAGTAAGGAATATATGATATCTAATGTATTTTTATAAATTAGTAATAAAAATGCATTGTATATCAACATCAGGAAGGGGATAAGAAATATGAGCATGAAAATGCTTAAATATAGCAATGAGGTCACTAAGTTTTTCTTTAACACCTTGTTAAAATGCATCAAATTAGTCAAAGAAATTTGGTGACCAGTGTTATTTTGAAATTGTTTAATAAAAGCGTTAGCAGGATTGAGGAAGGAATCAATGGAATAATGAGGCAAATAATAGTACCATTGTAAAGATTTGTCTTGAAAATTTCTAGTAAACAAATTTTTCATGAACCTATAATCATAAGTGAAATCACTATGCAAGATTTGGAAAGTTTTGACATGAGTCACATGATAACTCTTACCATTATAAGTCTCAAGATAAGGAATATCAATACTTTATGGGATAATAGGCTAGATAATATCCACGGAAAAAGGACTAGAAATATCACATGTAGGAATGTTGAATTTTGATTGAGTCAAAGAAGCAAGTTTTTTGTAAAGAAGACATGGTTTGAGCTAAGCTATTAATGGTAGAATCAGTGTTAAAAATTATAGGAGGAGAAACATTGGAAATATTAGGAGGATTATGGGAAATGAATAGAACATTGGAAGAAGCATGAAGCTTGGTAGGAGCATTGTTGGAAATAGGATTGGGATATGAAAAAGGAACAGTATGATTAAAGGGTATAGATGAAGGAAATGAAACACATGGAACACTCATAGGAAGAGAAGGGAAAATAGGATTAGGGAGACACATGTGTGGGGTTAGAAGTCTGGATTGAAGTTGTGATAAGAGGTGGAACATAAGAAGTGGAGATGGGAAAATAAAATTCAACACTTGTAGTAGGGGGAACATAGCCTAATTCTTGAGCATATTTTGTAAGAGGTTTAACATTTGAATTAATATGATGGTAAATTCCATGCAAGAGGTTAGGACCATGTTCATCATTATGAATGAGTTTGTTTAAGACTTATACAATGGAAAGAACTTCAGGATTATGATTCTCTTGAGCTAACCAATGCTCCAATTTTTCAAATTCATGAGTAAGATTTTGCACTTGGGTGGGAGGAAATCTTAATCCTTCATCTTCATCATGAGAAGAATGAGAAGAGTTGTTTTCCATGATAGGATTGGTATCATTAGGATTCATGTTGGTTTCATTAGGATTCCTAAGAAAGAAGGAAGGTTCAGGATCAAAATAACCCATAAGTCTACGACTTCTTCTTATCGAAATACTATAGGTTGGACTCAAAGTGATAAAGATAATACACAAACGAATGAAAGGAAAGGAAGATATAATGAAAAAATGTAATGGAAATAGAGATTATCACTATGCATACAAAATAAAGGTAGCTATGCAATGCAAAGAAGAACTAACTAGATGTATACAAAGTAGATCTAGATAGAAATGGACATCGATCACCAATGAATAGATAACTACCAAATCACAAATTATGAAGCATGAAAAGGAAATCTAACACCAAGAACAAGAGATGATATGTAGTAAGTAGGGTTCACCAAAATGTATATGGTTAAATGGTGATCAATTGTAAACCACCGAAGCACACATGTACATTGGAAAGGGACCCTAAAATGTGACCCCTTTTTGGACTAGATTTGATGAACATAACCTGAATAGATGAAGGGATGCTAATGCATGATCTAGTCTTGGAAGGAGTGTGTGATTTTAGGGTCTTGTTTTCCATTTTATGTAAGGAAGGATATGAAATAAATAAAATATATGCAAGTAAAGTAAAGAAAGCACTAATTATAAACAGCAAGATATTAGATCTAGTGTATCAAAGTAAGTGCTAAAAAGAAAGAAGGATGATAAATAACTCACCTTGAAAGATAGTAAAGGATGCAACTTCATATCTATAGAAACTTTGGTAGATTGCACTGAAATAGGAAACAAACCAGGTCAGAAAATTTACATGCTGGAACTCTCTGCTGTGAAAATTTGAGTGTTGGAGGAACAAGTTGAACCTAGTTTGACCTATACCAGGTATATGTTGAAGGTATTTAGACCTATACCCTGGAGGGATTAATCTTAAGATCTTGGGATTGTGATCAATACTGCACTTCCAGATATGTAATTATGAATCCAAAACTCCACAAATCTGTACCTACATACAAGAGAAGGGGAAATTTTTGGGGAAAAGGGGCTTGCCTTGGCCAAGCCCCCATTTAGGAATTAACCTTGAAATGAAATAAGTAAATAATTTAAAACAAGACAAATATAAGTATTCACCTTTCTTGTCAAACCCTTGTGGATGGATACAGATCTTCTATATCCACAAATATGTACACTTGATTTAATGTATGTTGATAGGATGTAGGATGTCTTCACTAATGCAATAGATCTTCTCATGCCAAATCATATAGATCATAAATGTTGTATGCTTGATATGGTTGAGAGGAATGAAGAATGGATATGGATCCTCTTGCTCAATTGGGAATTCTTCCTCTACTCCATCATGAGAGAGAGATTCACATAATAGAAGAATCCATTAGAATGGATGGATATGAGATAGTCTTCAAATCTTGGATCCAAATCCTTTCTTGCTTGAAATCACCTTGGAATTAAATGCTTGCATATAGATTAGATTATACGCTTGTAATAGATGAAAAATGAAGGGAAGAGGTCTCCTTTTATAGAGATTTTAGAGTCCAAATTGATGAAGGTTGACCTCACTAGGCGGGAAAATGAAAATAATTTTGATCTGGCCCAAAACACACCAAATTAAAAACCCTGAGGTATAGGTCAAACCAGGTTTGACTTATACTCAAAAGGATAAATTTTGAGTAAAATTTTGCAGGGCCTAAGAATTATTAAGAGACTCAAGGAAAATGGAGATAAAAGAGGGAAACTCAAGAATGAGTGCATCTGAAATCAAGGAGATCTCTAAAATGGGGCCCAATAGGTCCTAGAACTTCCAAATTAATGGTTGCTAACTTTTTAGACCTATACATAGTTGTTGAAACAAAAGGTGACTGAAAAACCTTTGTTGGCTCTACCTTATTTCAATAAGGTCTTTCAAGTGGATTGTGATGCAAGTGGGAATGCAGTTGGAGCAGTGTTAACTCAAGAAGGAAGACCAATTGCTTATTTTAGTGAAAAGTTGAATGATGCCAAGAGAAGATATTCAATTTATGATCAAGAATTTTATGCCATAGTTCAAGCTTTGAAGAAATTGAGATATTATCTGTTGCCTAAGGAATTTGTAATTTATACTAATCACTAAGCATCACAATATTTGAATAGTCAAGGTAAGTTGAATCAGAGCCATATGAGATGGGTTGAATTCTTGTAGAGTTATACATTTGTGTTGAAGCATAGGTTGTTGTCAAGAGTTGACTGGTAATGCATGGTATGTTATCATTGATGGAAACTATATACTTTACTCTTGATCACTTATAATATAGTTTTCCTAATGAAATTTTTGGTGATGAAAATAGTTAAGTACGCAGAACAATTAAAGATATAGATTCAGAGATCGAGATAATATAGACAAAGGTTATAATATCATATGTTTCAAAGATGGAGGTTAAGAGTAGACATCATGATATGTCTATCCCTATGATTGCAATTTTTTTTTATACTAGTTGACAAAGTTATGATTCACTAAGTATCAGGTTGAGAGAGAAAAACCTTATGTGAGCCAGTAGCATATTGGATCGATCAACAATCCTATTAGATCGATGATATGATTGCTTGGGTGGTAGTTATAGTTTGGGCAGACCTCCTACACAGTAACTTTGATCGATATAGGTTAGCATTGAGTTTTGATCGGTGTTTTTAATTCAAGGTCGTTCATGTTTCATATTTTCATATTAGAGTCAACCAAGTTAATTTTATGGGCCTGTGATCAATTATATAAGATCGAGTTTTTCATGCGAAGACATATAGATGTTGATGTTATGATGTGTGAGCGATATTGATGTAAAGATTGGCAATTTGTAATATATGTAATGGAGCTTCATTGGAACTTTATTTGCATTATTGATTCTATCAGCCAGTTCAATTTTGGGACTACAAATCCTTTCTATATAATAATATATATTTGATTGGTGAACCCAACTAAGGGCTAGATCAATGTTTTGTAATTGAGAAGTGTGCTCTAGGATGTAAGCCTGGATGCATGTGCATTCCCCTCTTTTTTACTTATACCTTAAACATGGTACTTATAACTATAGTAGTGAGATATTTGAGGGTATCATCCCCACTGGGATTTTCCCCTTAACATGTCTTTCCTCAATAACAAATCATGGTATTTTGATGTTGATGTTATTTATCTTATTCATTTTAGTTTTGGTTTCTTTTGTAATTAAGTTATGGTTTTGGTTTAATAAGTTTAAAGATACTATTGCACCAATTCAACCCCCCCCCCCTTCTCGATGCTTCCTAATCCTAAAAATTGATATTATAGCCTAGTTCCTTGGAGAAAGTTTAACAACTTAAGGAAGATCCTGATGGAAGCATCTAGCAAGACTCAAATGAAGATTTTGAATGCACTTGATAATCTGGATAAATCAAACACACACATTTTTATATGGAAGAAAGGTTGAAAGAGGTTGATAAATTCATCATCAATTGGAAGGAACAATTGAAGCAGTCCATAGGCAAAAGCAAGGACCTTGTGGATCAGTTATATCTAAAAGGCAGTGATTGTTCATCTACTGGAGAAAAAAAACCTAAAGAATTTGATCTGATTGTAAAGGAGAGAGATGATATAAATAATGAGATGGGGGCCATGGAAATTAAAATTTTTGAAGAAATAGAAGCAAATAAGACACTTGATCAATCATTGAAGGACAAAATTGAAGAATGCTACAAGTTGGATAGTTGCAAGTTTTCCTTGAAGAATCTAAACATAATGAGAAGGGATTGGAAAGAGTCAATGAAATACTTAGAAGAGATCTAGTCGAGGCTAGAGAGATTCAAGAAAAATTCAGATCTAGCTTTGCGAATCTTGATTAGCAAATTACAAGTCAGAGGGCACCTAGAGAAAAGAAAGGACTTGGATTTGAAAAGGTGAAATCTCAAGAACAACACATGAAATGAGTGATTCATATACAAAGAAGGAAGAACCTAAGATATAAAAGTTTAATGGAAGATGATTTACCTTCAATAAATTTGGGCATAGAGCAAAGGAATGCAGAATCAAGAATAGCACATTTCCTGGTTATTGTTTCACCTGCTAAAAATATGGACACAAGTCAAATGAATGTAGAACAAAAAGAAAAACAATCCTATGAATCGACATAACATTACCTGAATCAAATGCAACAACTTTGGACTCACAATGAACCAATGTAGATTGAAGAATAAGTCATTAAATCAGAGGTATGTAAATTTAAATGTTATATGTTACAAAAGCAACAATTATGGTCATATAGCTAGAAATTTTGGGATGAGAATGGATGGAATGATTGGAAGAAACAATATGAGAAGTAATAGTAATGGAAACAGAAGAAAAAAATGTTTTAATTGCAAGAAACAAGGACATATTGCTCGATATTGTAGATCTAACAATGCAGGAAAAGAGAATAATGAGTCTGATGACAAAGGAAAGAAGCTTATGCTAATTGATGAAATCCAAAAGAAAATGGAGAAGACATGGGTAAATAAATAAATTATTGATTCATCAGGTCAGATCACACCAGCTTCTAGTGAGGATCCTTCATCATCAGAAAATTAGGTTATAAGACCTAAGGGGCAATTTTCATCAAAAAATCCTATGACACCCCATGAATTAAAGCACTATTAACTGCGATGGAATATTTAGTTGAAGAATGGTTCATGAAGGCTATGATTGCAATTGAAAAAGTTTCCATGATCATATAGATGATCTCAGACAAATTTAACAATCACTGGTTTTATCATCTTTATGGAAGGTTAGGGTACAAATGACATTTAATGAAGTAATCAAATCAAAATTGAATGATAAAAAACATTTTGAGACTTCATTTGACACTATGATTTCTTGAGATCAAGTGAGAACCTGACTAGAAGGATATTCAACAGAAATTAGAGCTACCAATCGGATTCGTGTGCAAGCCCTAGTGTGAAGTAAAAAGGTATTTATCTCAACAATATATTATCAAATTCATTGGTTAAGTTATGGATACACCACAGATAGTTAATTTGCTTGAAAAACCATGATATGAATTTAAATTGCACCTATATAAATCTATGGAAGATGATCCTGAAGGCGCATTTTTACATGTGTCATACATATTTTTACATGTAGAGGATATATATGCATACATTCGTTATAAGATGGAAGAATTGGGAGATTTACAAATTTCTAAACAATATGAATCACTGTGTGTTGATAGTGTATTGAAAGATGAATTTTAGAAAGTAAATTAGATTAACCTAGCACAATTCAAAGACTGTGTTTTTTTTTACGAACCGAAATGGATCAAGATTGTGCTTAGCATAATTTATGATCAATTATTTTGGCTCAGTGACAAGCCTATCAAGATTATGAAGGAACTTATTCATGAGGTAACTGGATTTAGTGTCGTCAGTGAAGCACCTAATATAAAATCTTCGCAGAAAGAGATTGTGGAAAAGTTAACTCAATCAAAATGGGATAAGAGAGAAATTACTATAAACAACATTATTCAACCAAATGTGAATTTTTTTTTTGATACTTGGCTACAAGGTATATCACAGCAACAGGTTGAGCTCTATTTCAACTACAATCATTCACATTTCTTATCGAATGCTAAAGGAGGACATATAGTTTGATATTTGTGAAATCTTGAGGAAGCAACTATTGGAGAATTTGGTGAAGATCAAAAAGGATAAGTCACAAACATTCAAGTATGGTTATTTGATAGTACACATGTTCTTTTATCTGATGAACCACTTTATTCTATTCTCAAACATTACTTGGCAGAAGAGCACCCTGCAACACTTCAAATTTCTAATTTCTATCGGATGCAGAAACATGATGAAATAGATGAATTGATTTTTGGTCATTTCAAGTGTTTCAAAAGAAAATATAGATAGGAGAGAGGATACCGGAGAATCTTGTAGAAATGTGTGTTGATTCGGTATGCTTCAAGGTAGAAATAGATCAATGTTGTATGAAAGCAATGAAACCAAGGAATTTGTGGATTTAGTCGATGGATTATGAGGTAGTTCCTAAACTCGTTGAACAATATGTTGATGAAATGTTGAAGAGCCTGTTAGATCCAAAGAAAGAAAGGTTCAAAACTTACTCTTAGAAGTATCAGAAGGTTTAGAGTGAACTGACAGAGAAAGAAAGAGTCAGAAAAGTAAGGAAAATTATTGATAAAATTGTAGAAAAGGAAGGAATTGATGACATTAAGTTTTGCCATTAGTATACTTAAAGGGAAAAAATGATAAAGGTCATCGGTATAAGCATAACCGATGGACAACAAGCATACCTGACAAAACAAAATTTCTAACGTGAAAATGCTAAGTATAAAGAAATTACCAACGACAAGCATAATCAACGATAAAGTTTTGAGAACATCGCCGACGGAGTAGAAAAGGCATACCCGACAAACAGTTCAAGTAAGGAACACCAACGGAGAAGAAAACTGACAGAATAACAAAGCAGCCCAACCATCAGAACCGACAGTCAGTTAAAGGACCTGCAAAAAGTGGATCTGATTTTACACGTCAGATAAAGCAATGTAATTCTATTTATAGAGTTTTTTTTTGTTTTAAATCTTAACTTGAGGGTCAAGCAAGCATATTATAAATGTTTTAAAGCATCCTAATGGATCTAAAACATATCTAACTAAAGATCAAGGTCAATTTTTAAACCTTGGATCTAGAGTTAATTTGAAAAGCATAAATCAAGAATAGAGCTAGAAACTAGTATAAAAAGATAATCCATCATTTCTAATAAGTGAGACTTGTAATCATTTGAATATGATAGTAGATATGGAGAGCATCTAAGAAAAAGAAGAGAATTCATGGAAAGTTCAAAAATAGATCACAACAGTTATCAAGAACACAGGAAGGCTACCGACAAGCAGAGACAAGGTATTACTCAATCTTTCAAGGTGATTACATACATACATTGTAAGCTATACAGGATCTGTTATCAGAAATTAGAGATTGCATTCATTATCAGATCAACATTTATATTGTAGTTGAATTCTAACAAGTGCATCACAACATAAATCCTTTTGTAGAAGGTGGACTTAATAGTTCTTTGATAAATCTCTTAATAGAGTGCACACCTAACGGTGTTACTAAATCTTCAAAGAAAGTAGATCCTAACAGGTCTCCATTCTAATACTCCTAATAGGGTAGATCATCAGAAGTGATCAATTGTAAGCCTTTACCGACTCCCTTCTTATCTGTAGATAGTGAAGTTTTGTGGGTAGACATCCCCACCATAGTTTTTACTTCCTAACAGGAGTTTTTTGTGATATCATATCATGTGTTATGTGTTATTTGTTTTCATGAATATTTCTTGAAAGTTTATACATGTTAAGAACTTATATTATGATTACACATACATAATCAAAGATGAACAGATAGATAGGTGTATACAAATCTGATGACACAAAGGTTTATGGGCCAATCCCATAAAAAGTTTTAGAGGTACTGATTCACCCCTCCCCTCTCAATACATCATTCCAATAATTCCAACAATTGGTATCAGAGCTAAGTCTCTTTCTTGAAAAGCTTAAAGACTTAAGAGAAAATATCCACACGATAGAAAAGTACAAATTGGATAAGACTATTGACAATGAGCAATTGAAAATTCAGATTTACTATGAGCAGTATAAAGAGGCAAGAGTAAGCATGAGAAAGTTGCTTGATGAAAGAAAGATCATGGAAACTAGGCTTAATGAAAAATATTATCAAGAAGAGGAGATCCTAGATTACTTCAACTATGCTAAATCATCAAGGAGAAAAGCTTCAGACACACCAGTAGAAGAGATCACAAGTCTATAAGAAGTCAATCTACATCTGATAGAAAAAATCAAAATACTGCAAATCGGTGAAGAAACTCAGATGGTAAAAATGATTGATGTCATGAATAATTCAAGAAAAGTTGAATCAGAGAGAACATTGGCTATTGATGATAGAAGGAAAATAACAGAAAAGCTACAAGAAAAAGAATCAGAGATTCAAATACTTACTGAGCATCACCATGAGATTACGAACCAGATTATTCTTATGAGTCAAGAAGCAAACAAATTAAATACTGAACTCATTGAAAGAATACAGATCATCGGTGAGCTAAGGGAAGAAAATTAGAAACTAAAGCATGAAGTCAAAATTCAGAATCAGCACAATGAATTGATCAAGAAAGATTAAGATAGAAACAGAAGAATGGATGATTTCCTTGACGGTCAAAGAAGATTCAACAACTACATAGGAATAGGTTACACCGACAATGGAGAGTCATCTAATCAATCAAATCAAAATAATGTATATGCAACTCCAAGAACCAAGAAGTTGTCATGCAATCACTATGAAAAACCAGGCTACACCTCAAACATTTGCAGAAACAAAATGAAAGGTATTCCTCAATCACAATCTACTTTCATTGGTAATTGTTATAAATGTCACAAGCAAGGACAAAAGGCATATGAATGCAGATCCAAGGTGACAAATCCAAAGAAGGAAACC